>JAPMOQ010018920.1:5531062-5556851 GCA_026543055.1 Argiope trifasciata
TTTTTGAACTGGCCTTTTAAAACTGATATTATTCAATATTTGAAAATTTTGCCTGGAGACTTATATCCAGCCTTAAAATGAAAATTCCTTTTTTCATTCGCACTGTATTTTAAAAGTTGTATTTATAGTCATAAATTTGATTTTTTGCTTTAGCGATATAATTTCTGAATACATATCAGAAGGAAAGTTTAGAGGGAGTCAACGGCAGACTTTAAAAGCCTCCGCAAGATGATTGATGATACCCATCACCTTTATCAAGTTAATATGACGAAAATCTCAATATTTTTGATGCGTTTTTCCAAAGGGAATAAACGACGGCCAACTCTTTCAGGGACTTATTGATCGATGATGTGAGATATTCTATAGTCCTAAATTTTCTAGGCGAGACTCTTTAAATAGTTTTTATCATTTTAAATTTTGATCTTCCAACGTGAATAATTGAGTTTAAAAACTAGTTTACAGAATAGAAAAAGAAAAGAAATTTTCTTTTTATTTATCAGTTAGATCACATTCGAAGGTCTTGAAAGTGGCCATTAAAGTTTTAAGCAGATAATAACAATATTAAAAGCAATAGCAAAAGGGATTTGGCTTCTTGCACTCAGGGACAAGTCCGAAATTTGCTCCTGCTCTGCAATTTAATATTCAAAGCGGTTTACGATTTTACATCACTTTTCTAACAATAAAAATTATTTAAGCATTTCTGTAATAATTCAATGGAAAACAATTATCATACCTTGTCTGAAAGTAAATTATGATAGTACGAAATGAGACAATTTTTATACGGACAGAATGAAAGTAAATTTAGATGAGAATCAAACTTTTATTCCGAAATTTTAAAGTATAATCTTTTGCGTCAGATTTGCTTATCTTTATTTCATTTTTAAAAGCTTCTCTTACTCATAAAGCATCGAATATAATTTAATGCGTTTGAGTAGAATACTAGCATATAAAACAACGAAAAGCATTGTTATAAAACGTATTTAAAATATATTTTTAAAAAAATTATCAAAATAAAAAGAAAAAAAAAATTACACATTTTTAACAATTCTTCCATCATATGTATTACAATTAACTTAATGTATACTAGTTTACAAATACCAGCATACTGAAAAATAATTAAAGGATTTAAGTCTCAGGTGCATTTTAACTATATCCAGCATGAAAGTATAATGTTTCTATGAAACTGAAAGGAAGTTTTTTTTTAATATACCAATTTCATAATTAAACTGAAGAAAATCTCTATAAGAAAAAGAGGATATTAATTTATCTACAGAAATTGGTTATCTTATGGTAATACCAGCTCCGCGTAAAAAGAAACGCTGTTTTTAAGAAAATGTTTTCTTTTATTCAGTCTGTTTCCGTATAAAATTTGCAAAACGAATGTTAGATGCAAGAAAAATTTTAATGAAATCTAAAATTCTACTATAACATAGTAAAATAATTTTAAATTGTTCATTTCACAAAATAAATATTTCAATAAACATAAATAATAATACTTTTTAAAAATTTGTGTAGTTGTCTTTTTAAAAAAGTTTTACCTGATATATAAATCTGTTTACATATTATAAATCTGAGGGAATGGGCTCCTCCACACTTTCTCGCATATCTAGTAATAATCATATCCCTTTCGAAAAAAAAAAGTTCTGCTTTTTTTATTTTCAGAGTATTATACGGGATTCTTACATGCTTTTTATCTCAGTTAAGAAAATAAGTATGAATTCTTGACTCCTTTTTTTGATGACTGAAAACAAAATTTAACACAAATTATTTAATGTAAATAAAATTTTAGGAGCGTCATATACGAAATTTCATCTAGGCAAGAAGTTACATATGTCAAATATCACATTTTCATGAATATGAATGTACAAATCGAAAAATGGTCAATCCGCAAACGAATTGAATTAAAATTTAACACGAATCTATATTTTTAACATTAAAACCCGGATTTTTCTTTCTACCTTCAGCTTTCTACGTTTTGGAATTATCGCAATAACTTGCATTCGAAAGACATACCGATTTCCATTTTCTGAAAATATATTTCAATCAAAACGGGATGAAAAATCTACAAATTTAGCATAAAAACTACACATCAAAGTTATTATAGCGAAAAATATATTCCAACTTATTGTTAGTTCCCGCAAATATGTTCTTTGGACATGGCAGATCTTTAAAACATTATTATAAAATTTGTTTATCGAGATGGATAATCTAAAATTCCAAACTCGTACGGGAAATACCGGCACTATAAGAGTACAGTTATGAATGAATTCCTGAAACTGACACGAAATAAACTTTTATTCATCGACATTAGTGCTCCTGATTCTGTAAAACATTTTCAATATGCTGCCCTTCCCTGTGCACAACATATTGCATATGCTGTATGATGTGCTCTACTGCTGCAAGTAAACTGACAGTTTCGATGTTCATGACAGCCAGTCTTATGTTCAGTTCCATGACATATAGGTCAGAAATACCACAAATGTCAGGTGAACGGGGGCATCATTCGGTCAGAATATATTGATTGGTACCGAATCGCTATCGTAAAATGTCAATAAATGTGTGGTCGTGCTCAATTTTGCAAGGAAAAAATGTATATTAAATCCACGCATTGTCTTTACTGCAGTTGGGAAATAACAAAAATTTGCAGCTTTTGCCCATATTTTTTGCCATTAATGGTACAGGTAATAAAACTCGCTTGAGTAAGATTCTTCAAAAAGATCGAATTGATTATGAAATTGGCTGTGAAACCGCACCCCACGGTTACATTTGGGGATTGCAATAACATTTCTTGGATCACTGTGGGACGTTCACGTGCCCAAATACGACAGTTCTTAACATTGATAGACCCATTCAAATAAAAACGAGTCTCGTTTCCTCACAATATTTTCCGAAGCTAGTCACTGCCGATCTCGATTCGGCAAGAAGCATTAAAGCGAAAGTGATGCGCTATTCATGATATGTGCTGTATAATGCTTGTACACGATTGGTCTCATACAGATAGAAATGCAGCATTTTGCTTAAGATTTTGCATATAGTAGCATAAGGCATACCGGTTTCGTGAGCAACTGCATTAACTACTACTATTTTCTGTATTGTCGAATACCATTATAGTAACATATGCTACTACATCGTCTCGTACTGCTTTTCTCCCTCTGCCGGCTCTAAATCTTAGCAAACCAGTTTCCCCAAACTTTTAATCTTTAGTCTCAGTGCTACAGCAGACATTGAACTTCTACGTTAGTTATGAAGGGCTCGAAATTGCTAATGAGTAGCATTGGTATTGCACTGTAAAATATAGAACGATTTTACCAGTAAAACAAACTGGAGTTAGGTGAATCCATATAAACACACACCAACAGTCAATCAAGAACAACGATCAACAGCTAATAGGTTGTTTGCTCTTTTTTGCAAGGAACGGATAGTGCTGCTGTCACATACACGTTGGGAATTTTAGATAATCTATCTCAATATGCAGAAGTATTTTATTGTTTAAAAAGCTAAGTCAAGAACATTATTAATTAAAATAATAAAAGGGCAATTTTAAAAATAGAATATACATCATAAAAAGTATCTCTTTACAAAATTTAAAATCTTAATTGTATTATCGTATATAATATACCAACAGTAGATTTGTTAATTAAAACAACATGAATCATTATTTTTTACACAATTAGAATAATATTGCTTATCAGAAATATATTTCTATCTTTAATAGCTTAGGAATTAGCTTTTGGACCATAAATATAAGTATTGGACATTTGATATTAGGGTAATCTTATTAATTTCACAGATCAAAACCATTTATTTCGAAAATATTTTTATTTTAGATATTTTCACCCTTTTATAGAAGCTTTACATAAATTGCAGCGATTTCATTGAAATAAATTAAATAGTCCTAATATACTATTTAGAGAAGAAAATAATAAATGAATTGCAACAGGTTTTGAAAACCGCTTATATAATTATTATTTATTTTATACAAGTTTTGATGATAAGTATATTACATAAAATTCACTCGAATAAATACATTCAAACACCATGGATAATAGTTAATTTTGTATAAACAGTTCAGATATATACAAGTTACATTTAAAAATACAATCAAGATTTTGTTTTAAAAATTTGAAGTTATATATCAAAACTATAATCAGCACAAATTTAAAAATTTTTACAAATAAATCCAAAATTGAGGTAACCCGGAACTTTAAGTACAACCACATTTATGATATTTAATGCTTCAAATAAAAGAGAGACAAAATAAATAAAAGTACACTAATAAACAAATTTCTTTAATCCAAATAATTTTGTACTTTTCTCTGCGAAATGATAGATTGAAGTATGAAATACATATTTCATACTTCTTCTTTAAAATATTTTAAAATGCATCTACTATCAATGCGTGTTCATAACTTGATAAAAAAAATCACAACACAACATGACCTTTTAATTATAGGAAAAATTTAAAGAGGGAAAACATCATTGTAGACAGCATACTTATACTAAAATGTATTCAAATAATACACAATGAAAATTTAAAATATTTTTCAGATTCATCAGTTAAAGATGTTGTTTTATATTTATCAACATAATAAAATGGGAAAAAAAAACATTTTATTCTCAAATATTGTGATGAAATAATAATGATTATTGTTTTATCTCTTGATTTTGAAAATTGCATTAAAGTCAAATTTATATACATCAGCTTTAAGATAATAAAATGTACAAATATGTAACATATAAAACAAAGAAAAAACATTAGCATCAATTTTCCAATAGTTTTTCAACTAATTTTTAATAAAAAATTTGATAGGAAAATTCTTTTGTTTTCAGTGTTGTACATCATAATACTGAAGAAATGATTCTATAATAAACTTTAAAACTTGAAACATTCATAAAACAGAATTATACATAAAAATCTGCAATTTTCACCAAAAATAACATGTGTTTTTGAAAAAAAAAAAAAAAAGTAACAATACTAAACACATTAATGAAAGCAGAAAAAGGTAATAGATCTTCACATCAAATACACAGCATTAGAAAAATATACAACTAATTTGAATATATGAGCATCCAAGCCAATGAACAGTATTAGCAAATATATTTTATTATATTAATTTATTTTATTAAAAAGCTTTCAGTTAACTACTTATAAAGATTATAAGAGAATTTCATGAACTAAAAGCATTTTTCTTACATGCCTGCTAAAGATTGAAGCCAAACATCTAATAAATCTGCCTTTATTTCTTAAATCAATTTTTTTATATAATTAATATATCTGAGTTTCAAATTACCAATATTTCCTTTTACTCCTATCAATAGATTTTATAGCAGAGCAATATTATATCAGAAATTCTATTCTAAATTAAGCTTCAGTGTATTTTCAAAATTTTAAAGAAAATATGATTTCCAATTTTATTTATAGAATAATTTTTTGAATACAATAAACATTTTCAAAATATAGCTTAGTATGAAATATAAAGCAATACAATTTCAAAACAACATGATGAAATATGCTGCAATAATTATTAAAAAATGAACCACATTATTTTCAACTAATGAATACAAAGTACAAAACCAAATGCCATTTGATTACAACTTAAATAAAAAATTCACATATTTATTAATTGAAAAGCATGCAAAAATACAGCTCAATATAAATAAATTAAAAAAATTATAGTTCACTTAACCTGCTCATTCCAATAAAACAATAAAAATTATATTTTTTTTATTAAAAAAAAGTCAATGTTGGCTTTATAAAACCCAATTTTATAAACAGCTACTATAAAATTCAGAAATAAAAAATCCAAAATCATGAAAGGGATGAATAATTAAAAATTTATGTTTAAAATAATAAAACAGTTATACACTGAACAATTTTAAAATTAGCTTTTAATACATTTTTATTAATATAAAAACATTTTATTTTGCTGACACAATTTCACGTAAGATGAGAGACAGAAAATATATGACAGCTTCCATAACAACATAAGAAGGTCCGAAATAAATGAATTCAATTACTATTATATAAAATAACTTTTATGTTAATGCTTTCAATTTAATATGACAATAAATACAGATTTTTATTTTAAATTAGCTAAGCAAGCTTTGTGTGTATTTTTATATTGAGCAGCAGGAGGTAAACATTACACTGATTATTTTTAATATAAAATAGCATGTAAATATCAGTCCCTATCTCAAAAACTAATTTATATTTTCTCCCCTTTATATGTCTTACTCACCTTATGTAATAACAAATAAATGACAGAAAGAAAAGTAAAATCAGCATTACTCAAATAGTATGAAAACAGAATTGCTTGTTTTATGAGAATCATGTATCAAAAACAGCTATTGTGATATGTGATTGTCAAGCAATGGGCAATTAAGGAATCGTCACTTCTTTGCCATCTCGCTGTAATTCTCAGTGCATCATAATAAAATTTGATTGGTAAAAATGGTATGTACAGTTCATAAATTTAAATATACCATACAAGTTTGTAAAAGAATAAAAATGAAAGTTCAACAAATTTCCAGGATTCTAAGATAAATGTTTATTTTAATTTTAATTTTTTTTAATTGATCTATCACAAGTTTACTATATATGATGAGAAAAGAATTTACTTTTAGATTTTGACTATAAAAGTATATTTTCAATAATTCCAGTAGTAATTAGGCTTCAGAAATATTATATTATATATATTGAAAAATAAGGAAACCATTTCTTAGCAGAAGTTAACACTATTATAAAATGTAAGTCATAAAAAAAAGATGGGATTTTATTTTAGTAAGAATTTTAACAATTTTTATTCCTCTTTTATATTTAAAAGTGATCAATAAACAGGCACATTTCAAGCATATTTTATGTGTACTTTTCCTAATACCACTATTCAAACTGCTGATCCTGGTTGTCTATTTTTTTTTTTTTTCTTCTTTACATGAAGCATAGATATTGGAAAGAATAGCCCCAATTTAAATAATATCAAATTTTAGAATGAAAAAGATAAACTTTTTACTGAAAAAATAAAATAAGAGTAGAATACAAAATAAAGATTTAAAAATCAAATAAAATCATTGAATTGAACAAAAGTATAAAATCTGAAATGCCCTTAGTTTCAATTGATCAAAATGGATATTTACACAATTGTAATTCCTTCTATAATAATACTTGAATAAAAATTTAAAAAAAAAACTGTAATTTTTTTACTATGAATATAAAATAATTTCTTTATAAAAAGAAACTTCATGCAATTGAATTGACATTATAAAAATATAATATAGAAGTTACAATAATGCTGACAACCTACAGAAACTATTGTGAAATAATACATTTACTTATGAAAATAAAATGTAAACAATTATATAAGATGCCTTTAATGTTTGTAAAAGTAACATGTTATTATAGGCATTACCCAAATATTTATTGGAATGTTGCATGATGCAAAATATGTCCAATTATTACTAAAATGAAAAATTTCATACAGTAGTGAAAGCAGATTATAACCATTTTTAAGTGCTTCATTCCTCACTAGAAAAATCAATTCAATCACTCAATTACTATAATCAAATAATGATATTGGTAGCAGCACTAGCAGTATGAAAAATTTCAAATTTACCTAGAGCATATTTCGAAAACTTTTAATTACTTGCGGCAATATGATCTTATTACTAAATTTTTTTACTCAACTTTACACTCCTTCAATTCAAAACTTATTAATTTTCCTTTCAAATTTAGATATATAAAACACTAGAATAATGTACTGCAAAACTTTATAATTAGTACTAAACCTAATTGTTTAGTATATTTGATGTATGAAGAAATATTGCTCATTTCTATTGATTCTGTTGCTTCCAAGATTTAACCTTCGTTAATCAAATTTTTTTTCCACCCTTTTTAAAAATTCTTTTATACAATTTTACTGTAAAAAATACTGATATAAATAAATATTCAGAAATTTTAATTCATTTAGCAAGAATGCAGTAAAAAACAAACAAATTGTGAATAAAATGTGTATAAAAAACAATGCTTACATTTTTTTTCTATTTAAAAATATGCTTATACATATAATATTGAAGCTCTGAATTATAGATAAAATAACAGCAGAAAGCATTGACAATTTTGGAAACATATCTTTATAAATACATATTACATGAAAATGGTTACATATAAAATGATTTACTTTACAACAAGAAGTTTCCACAACATTAATCAGAAAGAAGACCCCTCTACATAATCTCAACTTTTAATACTCTCAATGATATTAATTCTCTAATATCATTTGAGAATTAAAATAAAAAAAGATTTTTATAAATTATATTTTGAATTTTATTGAAATAAATCACTAACATAAATTCTAATTGATAAAGAAAGTAAACAGTCAAAGTTCTAACTCAGCCTCATAACACATAACAGCACAAGTTAAATTTTTTATGCAATAACCTTGAGAAGTTTGTGGCTAACTTATAATTCTTTTAATAAGATTTTCAAGACTATTATAGAACAAAAAGTTAAATTAATAAACTTAAAGAAACTTGTGTATTAGCACAAAACATTTCCAGGAATGACTAAAATAAGTGTAAACATATATAAATGTTATTAAAACCATGAAAAACTTTTTTAAACTACATTTTGTAGTTTAAATTATAAAATTATTTAAATCTACACTTGTTTTGTTTCTAATGAAAGAAAAAAAAACTTTTACTTTGAAGTTTTAGTGATTATTGGAAAATGTTTCATCTAATGAAATCATTATTAATACATATTTCATACCTTCAGACACAATTTCATCCCCTTTTATGCCATGAAGAAGTTCAAGTTCTGATGAAGTCATGAACATTAAACATGATTATTTAAATAAATATAATCCATTGATGAATCGTAATATTTTAAAATGCAAATACAATAATAAATATTTGATTAAGTTGTGCTGTTTGAAGCTACATTCATTCAAAGTTAGAAATCTTCAGTTATGAGTTACAATCTTTAAAAAGATTATATAGCTTCCTATTGAGGCCCCACATTTTTAAAACCATCTTACAGACTCAAGATTGAGTTGGTTATTGGGTTCAATTTGTTATTAAAAAATATCGCAAATAATAAAAGGTTAATTTTTAATTATCATATTTTTCCCCTTCTGAAAAGGCACCACAAGGTAAAAATTTGACCTTTTCCCCCTTTCATTCACAGCAAATAAAACAGAAACAAAAGTATTACTTGCATGGTACTTAAATTATGTAGTTGAGAAACAACACATCATACAAAGAAAGTAATGGGGTGGTGGAAGGGTGGCAGTATCTTTAAGGTATTCTCTTTTCAAAGAATGTAACTGTGCAGTCTTTCTTTTATTATCTTAAATAAGTACTTCAAAAATAATTTTTATTAGTTGAAAACGTTAAAAAAGATATCGAAATTTTTTTTAAGAAAGAAAACATTTTAAATTGTTAGTAAAAGGTTTAAATGCTGTTGGAAGTAATATTATATATATATATATATATATATATAAACTTTAAACAGCCATGTTTGCAAAACAATAATACAAATTTAGCTTGAATAGTACTTTAATGAAAGTGGATTTTTATATAATATATAAACAGGTTTCACTTCATTACTGCATTGCATTAATATCTAATAAGATTCACAGCATATTATTGTCAATAATTAAAACTAAAGAATTAGTTCTTGAAAAATTTATCAATATTAATTTTTCAAATGAAATCATTAAATGATTTAATAAAGTTTAAAAATATTGAAAAAATATATTTAAACCTACTACCGATCAATTATTTCTCCAACCACTCAAATAATACTGGAATAAAAAAATCAACATATACCTAATCTGATCTAAATAATCATGGAAATATGCAAGATAAAATGAAAAAAAAAAAAAAAAATCCTAACAAGAAACTTTTCTTTATTTAGAAATGACATTTCACAATATCACATTTTATATTATTACACAACAAAAGTTAAAGTTGGTTGCCAACATTTTGTAAAAACACAAGACTCTTGGTATACACAAAACAAAATATAAAGAATTCTGATCAGTAAACTAAAAACCAATAGAAACAGAAACAATATAATATACTCTAATGTGTATTAAAAACAAAGCACATATAAGGGCTTAAATCATTATATTTTATACAGGTATTTATAATGAGCATACATAATATAATAATGCTTTCACCAAATAAATGTGAATATTGATTTAAAAAATTAACAATGCACAACTATCCATGAAAACACAATATTTACTTGCTCCAGGAACCTAAATATAACTAATTCTAAATATATTCACAAGTTTTTTTTATTGGGGTCATAATTCAGTTTGTACACTTTCATCTGTTGTTTCAACAACTGCTTTTTGTGCTATCACACTACGCTGAGCAGCATTAAGTTCTAATACATCTCTTAAAAGCTTATTTTCTTTCTCCAGACGACTAACAATTTGCTGTTCTTTCATAATTTTCTCATCATCAATTTCAATAGCTTTTTTCATAACAGCAGCCATTTCAGCAATTTTTTCAGTTCTTTTTTGTACTTCCTAAAAGAAACAAACAAAATAATGATAATCCCAATGCTAAAAATTCTTGTTACATCATATAAATCCCTAGTATTGAAATTCTTTATTGCAAAGTAAACAATTTTAATAATTGTAAAAGTTTGTGTGCTATATTCGAATTGTCATACATCTAAAAGGGCATTTACATATTCTTCTGCAAATCAAACAAAAAATTCCAAAAAGAAAATATTATCACCAATTACAAAGGAAATCACAAAATGCAAATGAGTAATTTTCATGCAATGCAAAAGCAAACAAAATGTTACACAACTAAATTAATTGTAATGCACACAATGGATAACATATAAATAATTAAAATATATATCAATTGACATGCAATATAATATCTTACAACTCATTCACCATTTTGACATTTTTTAAAGAAAAAATGGCATGATTTGATGAGAAAATATAAATACAAAACAAAGAATTGAAACAAAAAGAACTGAATGATGACACATAATGTAACATAATAACAGCAAAATGGGCAAAAGCTACTAAACCAAAAAATGCAATCATAATAAATATATTACTGCATACAATACCTTTGGCATTTCAAGAAGTCATGGTAGAGAATATTTTAATAAAAAGGGAAAATATCCTATTGCTCTGCATGCAGTAAGAAAAGGAACTATGTAGTTTTACTAATACAATGAATAATAAATAGATGAAACAAAAAGGAACCCAGAACATTAAAAAATAATTCATTGCATAAAAAAAAAAAAATCATATTTGAATACTTGCATTTATCATCAACAACAAAAAAGATGGTATTTACATCAATACCCATGATTTTCAAAATGCATTGTGATGCCATGGTTATTGATTATTAGAATGAAAGCTATTCTTTAGGATAGTTTCAATTTTACTGAAAATGATCAAAGGAATTAAAGCATTAAGCATTTAAAAGCAATTAAATTTTAAAAAAAATGGGCGAACATTTTTAAAAAAAATTAAATTATGCTAGCAAATTTTATTTTCTTCTAATATTTGTGGCCACACAAACCTTTTTCTAAATTTAATCTTTGTATTTTTTTATACCAGCTAGATTCGATAATTTCTTATGCCATTTTGCTTTCTACACCTCTTAAACAAAAACGTATTCTGAAATTTGGAATTCATAATATTTATAAATATTCTTTATATATTTAAATACTAGCCACCTTTAGCGACCAGCTGGTTCGCCATGAGTAATGTGTTATGAAATTTTCAATTAAATCATATATTCATTAGCCTTGAAGTCATTCTGTGCATTGATTGGCCTGAAATTAATATTTTCTTACAGATAATGGACGGAAAGTTTTAAAAGAACAGGTTTTCCTAATAATATTCTTTAATTTTATAAATCAGTCAGTTTTAATTATCGGTTATGCTTCCAAAATATTAAAAATGTTTTTTTTGGTGATGTTGCCAAAATATTAAATGTTTTTTTTTAAGAAAGTGAGAAAGGGGGAAAAATTATTGAATTAATCATACAGATATTCAAACGATAATAGAAATATGCCATTAGGTTAGGATTTCAATGCATATCCTGTCTAAATTCAATCAGGTTTACCGTAAATAAAGAAGACTTATTGAATTAATTATTCAGATATTGCTAACGATCATAGAATCCTTTGCCTTGCATTTATTTTTTTAGAAAATATCACTTTTTATATTTATGTTATTTTATCGAGTCCCGTGTTGAAAGTTGTATTTCGTTAGATTTGATTAGCGATGATAGTTTTTTTTAAAAATCTGAACTTCCATCATTCTTTTCTTTTCTTTTCTTTTATCCAGTCACGTGATAAAAACATGGTTAAAATATTTCTTTAAAAATTCATTAAAAATAGAAGTTTACATTATAAATTTAAAAAACTGATACCATTAGAAAGCTAATTTTTTAATCTTTAAATTGATGTAAAAATCATATGTTTGTGCAATAATATTTTCGGAAGTTACAGCGGAAAAACGTCGAAATTTCGCTTAAATTTTAATTTATTCAAATTCTAATTAAAAATTCGAAAAAAGGGCTCCGAGGCGCATATTCCCAACCTCCAAGGTATACATGTACCCAATTTGATAGCTGTAGGTCCAACGGTCTGCCTGTAGAGCGCCAACACACACACACACTGAGCTTTATGATAAGTACAGATTTTTAAATATATTTAATTACATTGAAATATTTTTTAATGTTTTGTGATGATTATGAGACAATAATGCCCTGATAAGCAAACACTGATGATATTACAATGCATTTTCTGTCTTCTTGCTGTGAACACATATTTTCCTTGATATTTGACATATTAAAAATTTAGATGGACATTGACAGTTTTCTTTATAAAAACTTAATTTATACTCTAAAATTTTAATATTGCATTTTGCTATTATAGCTATAAAGCAAATTCATTTGAGTTATAACACAAGTTAAGGCTTTGGTTTTTTCTTAATGAGAAAATTTAATTGGCATTCCCCCCCTCCCGACCACCAAAAAAATCCCCACAATTTAGTCACAACATAATTACACAATTCATTCAAATTATTAGATAAATTTATCTAATATTAGACACACACACCCACACATAATAACATTTTTTGCATTCAAAACCTGCAATTTAGAAAAAAAATTAGAGCAAGGATAAGATTTTATACTGTTAAATATTAGGAATATTCTTTTACCTTATTTTGTTCAGTATTGAAATAAATGCATGTACAGTATAAGCTCCTTATTCGTGCTTCCTTCATTCGCGTTTTCACTATTCACGGATAAAAAAAATGCAACTCAATTCCTATATTTGTGGCTAAAAATTTCTTTTTTCACGGATCTAATTAGTACATACAAAATAATAAAAGGATTCCAATAGGTATCCAACCCAATATCCTTTGTAAATGCTGTCAAATGGAGTAATAAAAAAAGTAAAATAGTTTTTATTACAACCTTGCCTAAAATATGTTGTTGAATGATATCGCCAAGGACTTTGACATAAGCCGCCTTCGCCACAATCGGTTTTTTGAGAATGTAAAGAAACAGAATGAAAGCAACCTTATTAATCAATTAATAAAGTATCTTTGTAGAATTAAGGACTAATAATTAAGGTAGAACTAACAATTGAGAAATGTAAATTTACTCACTTCATACCAAAGATTAATTTTAATCTGACGCAAAGAGGGCAGATCTCAAAAACTGTTTTAACCATTTTAATGTAACGACTAAAGACTGGAGCGATTTATACGAATACAGAAAGGACAACTCAATTGAATACAATAATTCACCGGAAACATGAGTAAGAAAAATGAATAGACAGGAAATAATTGATTAATTATGATAATTAATCAAAATGTTCAAAAACTTCAATTAAATTGATTTATATTATGTATATATATATTATTTTGTCACCTAGGAACATATCCCCTATAAATTACTATTCCATATTCACGGTTTCTGTATTCGCAGCATATTTATGGAACATGTAACCCCGTGAATAAAGAGTTTTTACTGTATTTTTTTTTTACTTTATTTTACTTTGGTTACATTTTTCAAAGTTTATAGCCATTTATAATTTTATCCAAATTTTAATAAAATACTACAAAAATAAAGGAATAAAATTTAATATAATGTTCTGATATTACATTAGGATATGATTGAAAATTAATGTACAAATTCTAATATACATATTTTTACAGCACATTCTTATTATTTGACTTTTTTAAAAATCTCATTAACAAGTAAAAAAATAACATAAAGCATATATAAAGGAATTTGTTAAAATTTGATTGAAATCACAATAAATCAAATTAGTACTTTTGATTAAAATTTAATATATATGAATTATTTACTCATACAAAAAAATCACCTTTTAAAACTACAAATAAAAAAAAATTAAATTGTTTTATTTGTATAAATAATACAATCTTATTATGCAAATAAATATAAATGAGTAAATAGTGTAATGTAAATATTTGAATGTTTTAATAAGTACATACTAGTGAAAAGTCCTTCTGCAGATATGACTGTTCTTCTTTAGCTGTTTTTGCAATGCGTTTAACTTGTGCTCTGTATTTATTCATTATATGCTCTAGGGTGTTTTGGTGCTCTTCCAGCATAATTCTTAAATCTCTGTTTTCTTGTTGAAGTTCTCGTATATGACGATTTTCCTGTTGGATATTTGAAATAAGCGCTGATCGAGGCCTTTGATGTGCCAAAGCATTTAGCTTCTCAACTTCTTCATGGTACTGAAAATATGAAAAGTAAAATTACGCTGTTGGCATTAAACTTGTAAAATCATCAATAAAGAAAATTCAATGCTATATTGTTACTACATGTTTTATAAGCAATTAGATTCATTAATGAAGTCATTAACATTATATTTGAATAAAACACAGATTTATGTCAAAGGTCTTTGGAATTATATATAACAAACTTTTAATTTAAATACAAATATAAAATCATACATTTATAATTAGAAATGATACAATTATGGGTTTAAAAAATCTAAAAATTATAGCTTTAAAATGCAAATAAGTAAAACCAAACAAAAGTAAATAAGTACCAGAAATTAAAAGTTTAATTAAACTGACTTTTCATTTCTACTATGGAAGATCTAATAAAACGGCATAGTTCAGGCCTAATTTTATGAAATGTTATAATGTATTAATAGCATTGCATGAAGAAAAATTAAATCGTGATGATATTAAAATAAAACTTTGTTTTTAGAAACAGTTGCTACTAATGCTTTATATATGCTTTCATCAAATTCTGCCAAATTAATTGCAACTCTTTCTGAAGAACATAGTTTTATTTCAATATCATCACGGTTTAATTTTTCTTCACTTCACATTATAATTTACAAACCATCGCAAGATTTCAAAAGGTTTACAATTGATCATCAGTTATAATACAAATAATATTAATAAAATATATTTATCAAAGAGGAAATTCATTTGCTTTTACTTTTAATAATATTTTAATAGAAATAAAAATAGTAGTAATCGTAAAATGTCTGAAAACAAATCGTCTACTAAGTGTCTGTTAACAGATAATGGCATTTACTGAACAGACCATTCAATTTTTTAACTTCATAAAAAGGAGTATCCATAAAATAATTGTCTAGAATTAAGCATCATGAAATACATAATTAATATACAAATAATGTAACAGTTTAAAGTTAAAAATAAACACAGTATTACCTTTAAAAAGTTGACTAAAATCAAAATCATACTTAAAAAATTTATTAAAAAGAAGCAATTAGCTTACAACCAATAAATAAAATAAATTTGCTTTTTCAAATCTAACTTAAAAACTAAACTTAAAATTATATTAATTAAAATGCCCTCGTGTATTAATTGCCATTCCATTGATGAATATAGTCAATAGACTATTAAAGCATTTTTTAAAAAAAATAATCATTAGCTATAACATGCTTTCAAAATTTAAATTTTCATTAACTCTATTAAAAATATTTTTTTTAAATATTAAAATGATCATTTGTATGAAATTTTTTGTATTATATGTAGTTATATAAGAATGAATTAAATAAGATAATAAAAAATTATATCAGAACATTTAAAAGAAAAGAGGATCTAAATAGAAAATATATTTTATTTGCATACATGTAAAATTATTTCCAAGCTCAAATGATTTAACTTTCTGTTTTCGGTCTGATCAGGTCAAAAACTTTCATTTTAAATATTACATAAAAAACATACAAAGAAACATATGCCTTGTTATTATCATGGACATAAATTGCAATAGTCAAAATTGAAATAATCAAACTCACTTGTTTCATTGTCTCTACATTGTTATTCAAATTTTGCGCCTGAGATATAAGAGTATCGGCAGAATTATCATGATCTCTTAGCCTTGTTACAAGACGCTTAGCATCATTCAGTAATTGCTGCACTGTAATTGACATTTTGAACTGGAAGAAATATCAGAAGTATATATTTTTTAAATTTGCATTCATGGATCACAATAACATAAAATTTTTTATAAAAAATGTTTTTCTTTTGATTTTTACTATATATGCAATATATTATACTTAAGTTGTTGATAAAATACTTACAGTTAAATTTATTTCGCATAAAGGTGGGTGCCTTTTTATAAATAGAAGAATGTAATATATTGACCTATAACAAGAAATAAATTTAAGAACACATGAATACTTTAAAATAGGAAGGAATAATAACTAATGTATCAATCTATCTGATTTTCTTGATTATTTGCTAATTTAGTAGACAAAACATAAATAGTTATAAGTGTTTCAAACAAAAAATAAATAAAGAACTGCAAAACAAAAGCGCATTTAAATTGGCAATATAAACATCAAAGTTAGTCAATTAAAAATAATTTTTTAAGAAAATTACAATTATATGTCAAAGTAACATTCAAAATGAAATAATCCGTAATAATATTCAACATCTCCAATTCCGATAAAATTAAAAAAAAAAATTCAAGTACTTCTAGCTGATTAAAAAATGAACTGTTTAATTTAGGAAGTTAAAAGTGCCAAAGGGCTGAGATAGCCTAGTTGGTAGGCCATTGAATTTGCATCCCTAAGATTATGTGTTCGAACCCTGCCAGTTAAAGAAACCCTGCATGTGTGGTGACTAGTGCACATTTAAATATGTCATCTGTCTGCAAGAGTAGCTAAGTCATACTCTTGCCCTAGATGCCCTACTGAATAAACAAGGGATGCAAAAAATTCAGATTAAACTGCAATGGCTCTTTAGTCAGCAGGCTTGTCAATGACAGATGCCATTAGAAACAACAACAAAAAATTTGTTGTTGTCAAAATTTTTGATATTTATTTACATGTCACATTCCTAAGCTTATTAATAGTTTGAGAATCTTAAACATTTTCTTTAAATAACAAAAAAAAAATATATATATTTCATAAAAATATTTAAAACTAGTTAAATTTAAATTAATATGCTTTTAAAAAAGATACACATGAATTACATTTACAGTGTTTTTTAAATATGTTTAATCATTTGATAAACAGAAAAAGGGAAAATCAATATAATAGCTAATTTCTTTATTAAAAAAAACTCAATGGGTTATCAAAAGCATAATAAAAATGGTTTCTTAATAAACAACTTATTTAAAGCAAAAAATGAATTCCATAAATAAAGTAATAGTTTTAAACTTAAATTTAGAGGTTGCGGCATATTATAACACAAATCTTATAATATGATTTTTATGATATTATCAATAATTTTATGAAAGGCCTTAGAATGAGTTATTTGAAAGGTTGATTTTCAATATAAACAAGAAGACTTTTTATATTTTATTTTAATATGAATTTGTCTGAGTGCACATACAAGTAAAATAGAAGTATGATATTTCTGTAATATTCATAGAAAATTGAAAACAAACAAACAAAAAAAAAACATTACCTAGAATTTTAGAGTGACCCAACGTTGTTGGACCCGGACGCAGCTACCTACTTTGCCTCTTTAATACATAAATTGTTCATAAATACTAATTATTTTTAAATTATCAACCAATTGAAAATTTTTAATAATGCATTGATCAGGTTTGCACTTATTTACTTGGCACTTAAGCAATTAACAACATATCATTGATGAACATAATTTTTTTTAATGAAAAGCTTCATTTATGTACAATTTTTTGGTGATTAATTATTAATATTCAGTTAATACATCAATATTAATAAAACTGATGATTTATACTATTCTTTACAAATTTTCATTAATATCACCCATGGAATTTTTCAATAATATGAGATCTTTCATGGTGTAAAGCAGTGATGGGGAAACTACGGCCCGCGGGCCAAGTCCGGCCCGTTTAAGAGTGCCGTCGTGAGAATGTTTGAACGCATTCTTACTTCGTAATGTGATGACCCACATATTGTGAATTTTCTTCTTGATAAAGACATTTATAATTAATTTGACGTCTTAGAAAACGAAACGTGGCTTTCTGATTTCGCTTTTTTCACAGACCTCCTCGTACACATGAATTAACTTAATCTCAAATTGCAATGGAAAAATCAGTTTCTTCACGATTTTTGGCAATACTTGAAGAGTTTCAAATTACAGATTATTATTTGCTAATCAGATCTCTAAATCTGATGTTTCTCATTTTCCAAGAATACAATCTTTAAAATTCACTATATCGAACAATAAGATTAAAAGATACGAAATTAATTTGAGAAAACTATCTTCAGAATTTGATAGGAGATTTCAGGACTTTAGAAAAATGGATACAGAGTTTAGTATTTTTGCGACTCCATTCAATGATAATTACGAAGAAGTTGATGCCAAATTTCAACTTGAGTTAATAGAACTGAACTGTAATACTCTCCTGAAACAAACTTTTCATACAGTACCATTATTATTTAAATAATGGTAATAAACTTTTCATACAGTACCATTATTATAAAAATTTAAGTCCAAATAATTTCCCAAATCTAATTACTCATGCAATGAAGATAATGACAATGTTCGGCTCATCTTATATATGCGAACAAATCTTTTCAACAATGAAGCTTAGGAAAACTTCTTTAAGAAACAGAATTACAGATGAGCACCTTTTATCAGTTTTAAGAATTTCTGCTCTGCAAATGGAACCGGACTATGATGAAATATTGATTGAACAGTCTCAATTTCATTTTTCTCCTGCACCATCAACCAGTAATGACACCAGAAAATAAAGTGATAATACTTCGCATCAAGAACTACACTAAATTCATTTTATATTTTGTGCTTATAATTTTCTTACCTTTTGCTTTTTTACTATTAAAATAATAAGTGTATGTAATAATATATGTATATGTTTATAGAACACATAAATTTTTTAACGATTAAGCATTATTCTTTGGCCCGCTACGATCGTCTAGTTATTACAAATGGCCCGTCTTAAAAAAAGTTTCCCCACCACTGGTGTAAAGTATAATATATATATATATATGAAAAAAAACTACGCTATCCCTTATTGTTATCCCTTATAATGAAAAAAAATCAAATACCAAATATAAGTATTTTAGGTGCATCAAGTACCTCTTTTTATGATGAGTCTTTCTGATTTAGTGCAATATAGTTTATTGTGATAAATTCCTTTGTATGAAATTAAATTTACGGTGTACCACAGTACAGAAAAAAATGATAAATTGTTCCTTTCTTTGGAATCATTTGACAAATAAAAAAATAGCATGCGGAGATCGAACAAATGTATTTCCAACAGAAATAAAATGTAGGTTAAGAGATTAATACATTTCTTATACTGAATTAAAACGATAATGTTTGTTAATAATACTGCCAGATGAAATAGAAAATTATGCATGCATAAAAATTAAGAGGAAACTACAGACAATTTGGAAACAAATCAATGAAATTAAAACAGGTACAAAAAATATATGTTAATATATATGTATTAATGTAGAAACAAATATGTTAATTGGTGCTACCTTCGAAATAAAATACATTTTTTACAGACACAGAGCCTAAAATAAATATATAAATGAAATTAACATTACATACCAGTATCATAAGACATCATTTGATCTGAATAACAATCGAAAACCGTAACAAATAGACCAGGAAAACATAACCTGACCTACAAATTTACTTAGCAGAAAATTAAGAATATTTGAAGGAAATTATTCAATTGGATAAAAAAAACAACCTTTTTAATTGTTTTTCAGTAAATGAAATAAAACTAACTCAAATGCCTCAACTTAGTTAAAAGAAATAATTATTTGTCCACAATTTGTATTTTCAATTCTTTAATGTCAATTTTTACTTTTCTCTTCAGATCATTTCAGTTCCTGTTTCCTGTGAAAACGATTTCCTTTAAATAACAACCTCTCTTATAAAACAAAACATTAATTAGATTGTTTCAAATTAGAAATGTAAAGAATGTTTTCTTTTAAAATGCCTTTTTCCTATCTTATATTTCTCTAATTTACTTCTGAATCCAATAATTTAATGAAATATTTCCTTTAATGCACAGCATCTGACCACTCTGGCTAAACACGCTTTCCACACGGTTACTGTTTACAAAACAATATATTGTCGTGTTCGGCTGATGTGCTTTGGCTTTCTAGTGTATTCTAGCATTATTATCCAAGTATACACTGCATGCATTGGCTCTACAAATTATATTCTTTTCTGTGCTTCTATTAAAATCAAAAACTGCTCTTAATTTTTGTGAAATATTTTTGTAATTTTTATTTGTGGCGCTAAAGTCTTGCACTTCCATGTCATTGAATTCAGGTAAAAATGATGCACAAATTTTATATCTGAAGTGCTAAATTAATGAAAACTAGTTTAACTACTGACAAACTTAGCAGTTAAATTTAATAAGATTTTAAGTGCCTGTATTTACTGAATGGTTTTAACAGTTGGAAATCCACGTTGCAATATTCTGAGTCTAAAGAAGTTATTTATATTACTCTAAACGATCTGTTATTGGAGATATAGTTTTTTTAAATTTGCAATAGAGAATATATTTTAGCTTCACCCTGTATTTTTTTCGGGAATATTTCTTTATTTTTAAAAGTCAGTGAATCTTAGATGCACCGTGTATTTTTTTCTTCGGGAATATTTCTTAATTGTAAATAATGAATGAATTTTAGATGCTATCAAACAATCTCTTACTGAAGAAATTATCAAATAATTATTTACCAACTTCTATTCTAATAGAGCATTTGTTATTTTTCTGATTTTTGTTTTGATACTTTTCGGTTTTACCATATTTATTTACTATGATAGGTTTTTTTGTCACCCCCCGTTTTATATTAAAAACTTCTGAATATTAAATTCTATATTACTTTTTTGTAAGATGAACTGTTGAAGCATGAAGTGAAAATGAATTCAATTTTACGGCCATATAGTTATGTAACTTATAAAATTAATCAATTTTCACTAATTGTTATTTTATGCTTTATTACCTATCTTTAATGACCTCCTGATTTGCTTTATATATTGATTGTATCTAATTTAACTGAAAATTTCATACAATATTTTGTAAATCAGATTACGATAGATGTTGAAATCGTGTTATTTTAATAGGTTATTTTGTCTGTGAAGATGGTTGTTTTGGTTATTTTGTCTATGAAGATTTCTATTGAAATCAAATAGTGTAACATTAACAAAATGCCATTAAAAATTTCTCTTTTTTTATCTGTTTTTTAATTCCTCTGTGTTTCTTTTAATATAAATTCACTTTGTTTCTCGATTAAGCAACATAGATCATAAACATACTCTTCTTTAATTATGTTTTAATTTTGGAAGAAATTATGCAATTAAATATTGGATAAAACAATGAAAATTCATATTTTATTATTAAATTTATTTTAATTATAAATTTATTTAATATTTTTATTACAATTATTAAATTTGCTCTTAAAAATTAAATTTAAAAAAAATCCATAATTTACTAAGATTCTCGAAAGATCTACTCATTTAAAATAGATATTAATAAAAAAAGCATTTTTAAATTCATATAGGAGTTAGTTTTGGGCAGTAATATTTCTGAGCAATGTTACACGAAAATACAAAACTCTTGTTTAATATTTAATTGATTAAAGTTTTGGAAAAACGAATAATCTGATGATTACTCCCCCTTTTCAAATTTTATTTAAGCCAAATTGGAAGTTTTAGGTCAAATTGCCTGTTTTGTAGATCATCAATACATGCACACATTCTCTCTTTTATTATTATTAAGAGTATTAGAAAATAATTATGAGATAATAAGCTCCAAATAAACAAGTTTGCATTTTAAAATTTTATTATCACTTTTAGGTTTCAATTATTATGCATTGCATTATTTGAGATAATTTTGATATTTATCAATTAATATAGTTATGATGTTTTAATGGTTTGATTTAGTGGACTATATTAACTGCTTCTTTTTTTTTTAGTTATCACATATTATTTTATAATGCATGATGTGATTTAAAAAAAATATCTTTATAGGTATTTTAGTTTTACTTCTATTCAAAATTTTCACATCTTTGATTCCATTTTTTTTTATCAATTTTAGCTGTTAGTGACCAGCAAGAGAAATAAGACCAAATTCAATATGTAATAGCATAACCTATGCATTTTTTAATTCTGGTAAATCAGAATTTTGCTGCGATTAAATTGAATTGATTAATTTAAAATGAGAAAATTTCAAATATTAAATGAAACTTTTGTCAACTTAAGTTATCTTTTAATCAATAGATTTTTTTTAAAGAAAGTGTTATATTACATGTAGTAGTTTTTTTTTTCAAGTATACAATATTTAGCTTACAAGAAGAGCAGGGCCATATTAATAAATGCTTTTTATCTCTTATGTCATATCATATATGATAATGTTTAATATTAATAATTTAGATAACAGGTTAATTTGATGGTATCTGTATAAATATACTAAAATTTACAAATTGCTGCAAAAAAAAAAAAGAAGTTATGAATGGTTTTTTTTTTTAACTTATCTTAAGCTACAGTTAATTTTTTCTTATTTTGCTACATTCTTTTTTTTTTTCCCTTCCGTTTGGATTACTGCTAATTTCCTTAAATCATCTATCTTTGTCATTTGTAGATGTTTCTTTTTATAAGGAATGTTCATCATGTTTAAGGTATGTAGTCATCTATTAAGTAAAACCAGAAATGATATTTATTTATTGGGCATATTTTAAATTAATTCACATTTGATACATTATTTCATATTTACATAAAATACTTAAACATTTTGTAATTGCTCTGTATTTGATGATACTGAAGATTTATTTCTTAGTCTGAAGACATAAGTTTTATAGGATTCATATTCTTAAAAATTTGTTGTATATTAAATGATGTGTCATAACATTTTATGCTAATATAAATGAACATTATTTAGAAAATCTTTTGTAAATATTTGCAACTTTCTTTTGTCTTCTTGACTTTGTATATCTTTATCCTTTGTCATATTTTTCCTTTCTCAAAACATTTAATTATTTTCTGTAACAAATAGAAAATGTGATAGGAACAGAATTATCTTACTTACTCAAGCTGTCACGTCCTCTTAGCTAAGCTATGACATATTATTTATAAATTTCAATGACTGAAGTCTCAGATTTGATCTTTAAAGCTAATGTATTTTTAACATTAATAGTTATGAAAATTCTATTATTTGATATTTGTTTCATAGTGTTGTACTTAAAAGCTTAATTAAAACAGGTACTTAAATATAATTGTTTTTATAATTTAAGATCGTAATCCATCTCCACCTCCTGAATTACTTGGTAATGAGGAACTATTGCCAGACAGGATTGGTGACAGTGTGTATAGCAAACAGTGGCTATATAAAACTTTAATGATGATTTTAGAAGTAAGTTTATGCTTGTTATTTTTTTACTGCATTTTTTAAAATGTGACATGATAATTTATTTTTAAGTTAAATTCTGCTTTTACCATACAATATTTTCATAAGAGAAATTTTCCATATTTCCAATTTTTTTCATCTTTCATATTTTTTTTTTTTATTATTTTTGCTTTTGAAATAGTTGTATGAACATTTTTTTAAATACTTCTTCCCCACTCCTCAAACTGTGCTTCACAATTTATATATTTTCAAAAATCCATGGTTTAAAAACTGGATTCCATGAAATATCTTATATTCTTGGAGATCTAAATTTTTAAAGTAAACTTATGTATGCTATATTGTTAACAGAAGAATATATAGTATTGATATGATCTTCGTTTTTTTTTTTTTTTATGTATGGGAATTCTTTAACAGGATAGTCAGCAAACTAGAAAAACCTAGAAATGGTCAAAGAATTCCAGGATATTGTGAATAATCAGAAAAATTTATTCTAAACCTGGTATCCTTCTTATTTGGCTTGACAATTATTTCTTCATACATTGTATCAGAAAAAGAGATCTTCAGTGTTTGGAGATCAAAATGAAGAAATATTGCTTTTTAAATTTTCAAAGGACTGAAATTTTAGCTATAAAAGATTATCAGCTAAATATTTGAAAAAATTCTTTCAGTTTTGAGGCACAGTTGACATGCATATAATTTACAATGGATTCTCCTTCAAATTGTGATGGCTGTTTTGAATTAACCAATCAGTTATTTACTTATTTTCCTTTTATATTCTGTGCTATATATTTTTATTGATGTATTGTTTAAAAAAGTTTATTCCTTCATACTCATTTATTATATAATTTTTGATATTATTGGAGTAAACTGAAGGTAATATGATTAGTCAATTAATCCTTTTTATATTGCATCATAATCTAAGTTTTGTTACTAATTAATGTAATTTAGAAATTGTGAAGTGGATTATATCAACATTCATTTCTGCAATAGAGAATTAAGATTAATCATAATCCACTTTATTATATTTAGGAATTTCCTGATTTTTTTTTTTTTTTCAATTATGTTGATTGGTATGATTACTGGTTTTGCTTTTGTGTTTTATGGGGAAAGACAGTATGTAACTAACACTTAATTACCATTACTGTTATGAATTTCAACTTAAATTGCCCTTCTTTATGTAAAAAGAAAAATTCTGCAGCTTTATTTTTTTCAGTATCAAGGTAATTTCACCATGTGTTATGAAAACACAAATATGTTTTGCATTATTTGTATTTAAAGTTATTTTGAATTTAAAGTGAAATATTAGTCTAATATTATAATTCAGAGCTAATTTATTGTAAATAAATAAATATTATACCAGAATTAATTTATTTATCCACTTCTCTAATATCTCTATAACTTATGAAGTATTCATCGATATTATTAATATTTTTTTAGCATTTTTTTTATGTGTATGCTTTTCCTCTCTGAGTGTTAGGATACATGAATGATATGTTTTCTTAAATTATGGAATTTTCAAAATATCTAACAAACATTGTTATGATGACATTTATTCAGTATTGTTTATCCTGCATATCTTCAAAATTGTCCCTAAACAAAACAAAATACTTCAGAAATTTTAAAAACATTCAATGTATTTAAGTTAATTGTTAAATGTAATATTGGCACATTAAAGGCAGTATTTCTCCTGCAATTTCCACCGCACAAAAAGGAAGTATAACATTTTTTATATTTTTTGGTGCATACAATTACAAAAATGTATTCATGCCATATCATTCTTTTTTAAAAAAATTATACTTTTAAAACATTTTTTTAATATTATCTAGAAAACCTTGGATGATTAAAACAAGTTTTCTAGTTTTTTTCTGCATAGCATAAATGAATTAAGCACTCTGTAAATTTTCAGTAACTTTAGAATAAATGTTAGTACGATTGAAACAATTATTCC
>JAPMOQ010018920.1:5561851-5573548 GCA_026543055.1 Argiope trifasciata
TCCTTAGACCGGATTCCTTTTTTAATTGTTTAATTTTGATTCCTAGGCAATAATTGTTTCAATTGTACTAGCATTTATTCTAAAGTTATTCAGTTCATTTGTGTTTTAGTAGTAGCAGCATTAGTGCTCACTAAATACAATGTACATATTTTTCTAAATATTCTGTAAACATTTAAAAATTTCCGTCGATAATTTCCTTACTTTACTTTACTTCTGGATTGACTGTAAATTTTCATTTGTTGATTACAAAAGACGGCAGGATGAAATTAAAGGCAGTTTCACTATGATTGTACAACTCTTTTATTTTGATTCTATACTTGTTTTAGTGTAAAAGTGTTCAATATTATTTGAAATATTTTCTTAGTAATAAATAAATAGTAGACAAATTTTAAGAGTAGGTAAAACTCCTAGAATCAAACAGATTACCTCATTTTGTAGTTCTCTGCTTATATAAATGTAATTTTGAAATCTTTCTTGAACGAATCTGACAGAAGCAGCTTTGAGTTATGTTGGGCAGGAAAAAATTTTCTAGACAGACACATCTCTAATAAATGTTATGTATCTTGATCTATACTTTCGCTAAAAACAAGTTTGGGATTTTTTTTTATGAAGCGAATTTGAAACTTAGTTATTGAATCTTTTTTCTAAGAATTAAAATTTGTTTATTCAATATTGATTTTAAATAAAAATAGCAGAATTATTTTTTTTATTCTTGTAATGGATTACTGTGCAATAAATAAAAAGAAGAAAATGAAGTGAGTTATCATTTTTTAGTATTCATCCAAAAAACACTAATTAAAGAAAATACAACTTGAAAAAAATCAAGTGATAAAAACGATGGTCATCATTTAAACATTAATATGATTTAAATTATGTTGATTTGATTAAAATTTGTTATAAAAGAAATCATGAATGTTATCTGTACATCAAAAAATATTAATTGTGAAGACTAAAAAGGAAATGTTTTCTTTTAACTACTTGATGAACTCATATGAATTTATTTGTTTCTAGGATTAACTCTTTTCGAAATTTTTATGATTCTGATTAGCTTGTTGTAAATTGCAGTAATGCTTTTGGAAAGAGATTTTATTTCAGATTGTTAAGCATTTTTTCAACTTCTATAAATAGTTTTCTATTAAATTTTTATGTTTCCCTCTATCTCTTTCCTTAAAATTATTATATTCATGATGTTGACCTTTTACAAATTCATTTTAATACTGAATTTTCCTTTGTTTCAGAATCGCTTAGAACGAAACCTGTTGTTTTGTATCAAATCAAAATAAATTTAGGAAGGCAAAATATATTTAAGTTTCTTTCTATCTGGGACAAATTATGTGTTTGATATTTTGCATTTCATTATTCTAGATACACTTTTTAAAAAAGTTAAGTTATTGAGTAATTTCCAGATTTGTGAGTATGTGAATCCAAAGTATGTGAATGAGAATTAATAATGATTGTTAACTGTGTTGCATTTATCTTACTGTAATTATTTTGACCAATGATGTTTTATTTAATTTTATAGTCTTCTGTAAAGATTTTAGGCTGAATTAAATGGTTTCTGAATTTTCATTTACTGATTTAGAATAAAACACATGTAACGAATTTGAGATATTGCAAAATGAGAAATATTATAGTATTATGAATTAATTTGCTGGTAGTTTTTTTTTCCCACTTGACATACGGATTTAAAAGAAAATAACTATTATAATAATGAAATAATATTATTATATCATTTTTTTCCTATCATGTAATATGGATTTAAAAGGAAACAATTATTAAGATTTTTAATTGAATGCAAATAACTAAATATGTACCATAAATTATAATCATAATTATGTATTTATATATAAACTGTATATCAAAAAAATACTGTATAACTATACTGATGTAACATTATAATTTAATATCTGTGTATTTTTTTCTAGTGGTGTGAAAGCCCTGATTCTCCTGAGAATGCCACACCTAAAACTTCTTTGCAGACAAATAATGCTAATGAAGGAAAATCTTCTGAAAATAAAGATATAATTGAATTAGATCCCAGGATTGAAGATGATGCTTGCATATTATGGGATATGTCAGCAAACAAAGTTAGTTAATAATTCTGCATTTGTTAAAATAATACAGTCAAGAACAAATAGATTGATCAATTATCTTGTTTTATTTTAATTGATATTTTGTATAGACATTTTATGTGATAAAAGTGTGCATTTATAAGAATTTTTCATGTGGGTGTCAATTAGTTATTAGATAGATTAATTTTGATAATTGTAAAATTTAAACATGCAATCATGTATTTTGCATATTCTTTTATTTATGAAATATTTTAAGTTTTGAATAGACAATACTTATGAACTTAATAATTTAAACATTTATAGTTGAAGGAGTAATATAAAGGAAGAAGTTGTTAAAAGCAGTTTTTTTTTAAATTGCAGAATTATAGTATATACACTTTGAAATTGTAATTATCTAGCCTGTTAATAAGAAATAGTATAAATAATACTGATTTCATTTAGTGGTTTTATCAGGATTCTTGCTAATAATTGCATTATATATCCAATTTTTAAAAAATACTTTATAAAATCTTTAAATTTACATCCAGCTTCTATGGTGTTTGAGTTGATCGTATTTTATTAATTTTTTTTCCCTATGAAACATTATGTTCTTTTAAAAATTAAAATCAAACTAAATAACAATTCATTACTTTCTAATTGCTTTATCTTATATAAACTACAGTTATTTTGTTATTGTAAAGCTGGGTATTTAAAAGGTTGTTTGTACCTTCAAAAAGCAATTGAATATTCACTTATTATATATGTATAAATAAAATAATTTAGAAGTTGTTATGAACTTGATTTGTTTACTTTTTTTCTACTCATTTTTAACCAAATTATTCACATATCAAAATTATGTTTTTGATTGTTTTTTCCCTTCCCTTTGTTCTGATATTTTAAAACAACCTTCAAAGTCACTTTATTGTGGGCTTCTCTAAAATGTTAAATTAATCAAATGAATTCAGTGTATTGCATTTCACTAAGTCACTATTTTCTTGCTGCTACCAATCTCTTACCCTCTCCTTTCTCTCTTATGCTATAGCAAAAGTTATATTCCTCATGCAGTTTAAATAAAGTAAATATTACCCCCTCAAAAAATACTATTCAAAAATGTTTTTTTTTTTTTTCTACTTTAGATAACTGGATATATATTTTCTTTTATACATCTTGCAATGAATCAAATATTAACAAGTTATAGAGTAAATATGTTTTTGCGTGACTTGTGAAAATGCATTTAACTCAGTATATTTTCAAATATTTATACTTCTAACTTTGGGATTTATTGATTAATTTTACTTAACAGGAAGTTGCTGAATTTTTGGATACATCTATGGCACCATCTATATTTCTTGATGTTATTGATAAAACGAAAAGTCCACGACTCTTGGTGAGTGTCATATTAATTTTTAAACTCTGTTGAGATTATTTATTACAATTTAATGTATTTTATTTGTTGATAATTAATGTCTGTGTGCTTGCTATTTATGAGGGTTTAACTTTCTGGCTTCTGCAATTTTCACAAGCTAGTAATTACAACCAAATTCATAACAGGAGGATACAATTAACTAGATTTGATTTTAAAAACGTATCTAAATTCAGTATATATAATTAACAAGACTGGAGAGCGTATGAAGTTTACCTGTGCAAATTAAACATATTTATGGAAATGCAACATAGTTTTTTTTTTCCTAAATTAGATCTAATATCTAATTTTATTTGAAATATGATAAGAGATAACTGTGAATAAAAAATAAAGTTACTGAATTATAAAAAGGCTTTCATTCTCATACCTGAAAGATCATAAGACAATTATTGGAAGCAGTAGTAGTCTATTATTACTTCCAATAATAAGACTATTATTGGAAGCAATAATAATCTTACTTCTATAATTGACTTTATATATATAGCTATTTTCTATTTCTTAATTTCATTCCTAGATATCTATGCAAGTCTCCTTTTTAGCATCTATAGAAGGCGTTGTTAATGAATAATAAATAAAATAACTAAATAAGTAACATCAAAATTGGTCTTCCCTGATGCCAATAATTTTTTTCTGAATAAAACATATTTCTGTACATATCATATTTTTATGATGGAATAATTTCTTTGTAATTTTTTTTAATTCTCTCTTGTTTGAGAAGTGAATGTGTAGAAGTGTGAAAAGCAGTAGATAGGTAAATATTTTGAAATACAAAAATCATGACATTATAGAAATGTTTTGTTTCTGTAAATTGAAGGCATTCAGACCATTTAAAAAATCTTTTAATTTTTGGCTTGATTTTTATCTATCCATATATTTTTGCAGTTGATTTCAAAATTAAGAAATTAAATGATAATTCCATTTTTAGTTATTGCACTTAATTTGCAAATTATTATAATCATTTTTCTCAAAATGCTATTTCTAGTGTGTATTTGGTATGGCTAATCTAATGGTGCATAAGGATTATTTTTAATGATAAGGGTGTTTTTCATTCTTGGCATAAGATTAAATTTAAAAACCAACATAAAATATTATATTAAATGTTTTTTAAATTATTATTAAATGTCCTCATTTAGTATTTGTGTTAAATATTGATACATTGATACATTGTTCATTTTCTGTTAGGAAATTGTTCTTGGTATTCTTGGTAACATGTCATCATTTGATTCTACATCCCAGAGCATTTCAAAAAACAGTAGATTAGTGTAAGTACATTATATTCTCTTAAATTTCATCTTGTAATTCCTCTGAAATAATTTCTTTTGTACTAGCTGAAAACATTTATTTAATTTTGTTATAAATATAATAAAATTTTAAAATTATTTAAACATGCTTGAAAATGAATGTATTATTTGTATAACATTTTTCACAACATGGAATTATTGAATGCTGGAGTATATATAATAAAATAATATCACTAAAATTTTTCTATAAAATGTAAGAGCTGAAATTTAAATTTCTTGTTTTGTAGTAAACAATTGCTAATCAAAATTGTTTTCTTAGTGAACAAAAATTATATTGCTATTTTCTGAAGTCTTTAAAAAACCTAACATAACATAGCATAACATATTTATCTAAGATTATTCAAATATATAAGCAGTTAGATACCCAAATACCTATTTAATTTTCAAATCCAATCAGTTAGAATGCCACATACATATGCCTTTTCTATGGGCTGAACACTGCATATGCTCTTTTGTATTTGATTCTCCATTAGTCTGAATGTTGCATCCTTGGTTCAGACATTTTGAATGAAATGGCTTCTATCATATGACATGACTAATCCATATTTTTATTAAAAGATTAGTCATTATTATTTCTCTTCAAGATCAGATCTGATCAGATTAGGGTTGAGCAAGTATGTGTGAATCGTTAGATCTTAGGGAATATAAGAAAAGCAAATATTTGTTAATTAAAGAGAAATACATGTACATTCTGAAGAGGCTGTTAACAGAAGCATATACTTGGTAATTAAAGAAATGTAAATTCCCATTTTGAAGAGGTGTTTCTAATTTGCATTTTTGTTTGGGTTAGTAATTCCAAAAGGAGTTTTATTCTCAATTCCAATTTGTGCTTTTATGGTAACAAGGCTGTTTATCTTTTTAGGATGTAATGTGTAAATTTATGAATGATCAATCTATGAATTTAACTGATGAACAAAACAGTAACAAAAGTATTGATTATTTTTTGGTAAAAGAGATGATTAAAACCTTAGAAGATGCATAGTTTGTTTGATGCAAGATAAAAAAATCCTTATTGCTTATGAATGAATATAAATTATGTGATGTTGGTTTCTAAACTAATCTGCACTTTAAGATTTTTCGTATGATTTTTTATGCATTAATTGTCATAATTTATACTTCAAAGGAATGAAATATTTTAAAGTTTCATACTTTAAATTATGAAATATTTCAAAATATTAATTGAAAATATTTATTTTTCTAATATTTTTATATTTTACATTACTTACCTGGTATCATTAATATTACTATGGATCATAATAAAATTCACTACATTTTCAAACATTAAATATTTATTAAATATTTTTAATTAATTTTTATGCATGATTTAAATCATAATGTCATTTGTTATAATGATTTAAAAACTGTTATTTAACAACTGTTTCATTTCTATGCAGAGTACTTTTAGCATATTATTATGAACATTTTTACAAAATATAATGTGTGCTTGACCTACTATGGCCTGTACCAATGCTCTTTGTATTTTTCTTAAACTGCTATGAAAGTATTTATTCCTAATAAGTTTTTTTTTTCCCTCTCCCAAACATCCATTATATCTTATTAAGGAATTTTTCCCAAGATATATGCAAATTTTGACAAAGATTTGATGCAAAATTTATTTATATATATGTATGTGTGTGTGAATTTTATTTTTTAAAGCAGAGTTGTGGCTGGGAAAAAAAACAAAAAAACACTTTGAATTTTAACTTTAGATATTTCCATCCTGTGAGACATGATTTGTGAGCAAGCAGAATCAATGAGAATAACACAGAAATACATAATACGAAATGAGGGAAATCTAATGAAAACTTTATGGCTGTGATTATATAAAGTGAGATTTTGATAGGGATTTCCCTTATGTGTTGACCACTGGCAAGGGAATCAAAGGGATCTTTTTGAAGAATTTTTAGGTCAGAAATTTATTTATCACTTCACTTGAAACCTGCCAATTGTTAACAAAAGCACTTTCACAGAACTCTCTGTTACATTAATTAAATTGAAAAAGAGGAATAGGATCAGGAAATAAGGGGATATTTTAGAATGACTTTGATATGGACTAAATTGAGCCAAAAGTTAGGAGATTAATTAAGTTTAAATTATATATTAAAAAATCCTTACATATATGTGGAAAATTTCTTCTGTATACTTATTTTACATGAAGGTGTCAGTCTTTATTCGTTAATTTTTATTTTAATTAACACATGCAAAATATTACATGTTTTAGTGATGAGTTCTAACTGAAAATTCTTCAACAAGCAGTTTAGCTTATCTTTCATTAGCTGTTTAATTTTTTTCAGTAGTATGCTGTTTTATACTTATATATTTTCAATAATTGTTATTTGAAACTGTTACTGCTTAACTTCACGTGCATTATGCCTTTTGAACTTGTAATGAACCTTATATCAAAATTTGTTTGACAATAAAAATTTAAGTTTGTGTTGCTGTATTTGTATAAAATGCAACAAAGTTGTTTAAATTAATACCATGCATTTGCAAAAGGATGCAAGATATGCAATTCCTTTCACGTGGCACTCACACTCATGCTCATATAACCAAAGTATTAATTAGAATTAATTTTCTTTAGAAAATATAATTAATTTTTGTATAAGATGTAAGTTAAAATATATATTACACTACATTTGAAAACTTCAGTAAAAAAAATTATGATATTTTGCTGAAATGAAATCCCTTACCCCCACACACAAATGTACAGCTTTCTGGTTACATGCTTCTCTTCTTGAATTCTTTTTTTTTCTTTAGTCTTCGTATAATCAGCATGAAATAAAAATATCTTATAATTAAGAATAAAATTAAATATAGTGCATAAAACTTATAATTAACTGTAGTATAAAATTAATATAGCTTATAACTGAATTAAAAATTTGAATTTTGTTTGAAATATTATATTTCATATATTAATGCATATGTGTTGCTGAGTGGAAGGAGAGGGAGAAATGAAATATGAAACATATATTATTTTTAAAACAGAAATTTATTTAAAAAAATTTTTAATTCTTTCTTTTTTTCATATATATATATATAAATGCTTTTTGGTCCAGTGAGCTGGTCCAGTAAATGCTTTTTGCTACTAGATGTGCATGTATGGAAATGTTCATTCCTCTGATGATGATTATAAATGATGGCATATGGCATACACCTGCCACACCAATAATATATAAAATGGTCTCATTATTTTTAAAAATAAATTTTGTCTGCTTTTTTTCTAGTTTCTGCATTTATATAACTGCTATGTAACTTATCAGAACATTAAAAAAATTATTATTATTATACAGGAATTCTATCCTTTTACTCACTGGAACTTCAGACAGTCCTACTTTACTACAAGTATTTCGGTAATGTTTTATTTATTATTTATATTTTGAAGTGTGCATCTTCGTATAAATAAAATTGATATTTAATTACTTTTTTTTGTTTCTTCCTTTTTCATTTTATTTATTTTCCTTTTTCAGTGTTATTCTTTGTGGAGTGTCAAATGAAAATACACAAAATATTTGGTTTGAAGCTTTTGAAGAAAATCTATTTTTTATGGAAAATATGAAATTCATTTTTGAAAACAGTCTAAGTGGTGGGTATTTGATTTAAAGTATAGTTTTTAAAATTTATTTGAGTATTTTAAGACTCAATTTTTTTTTCTCTATTTATTTCCTGACTTGTGATCTATAAATAAGCAGTATTTTGTTTAAATGCTTCTGTATCAGTAAATTTGATGTTTTTTCTCTCATATTCTTAGTGGGAAATCTTTTTTAATTAATCCCATCTCTTTTGATTTTAAAGATAAAAATTCTTCTAATGGAAATTACTATCATCAGAATAAAAAAGAAAATTCTGAATAAAGATTGATTTGTCTGTCTTAAATTGTAATAATTCCTGTTAAAAACTTTTCCATGATTTACTTTCAACTTATTAAAATATGTTGAAAGTCTCACTTTTAGGAAATATTTGCTACAATCTTTTACTGTTTAGAAATATTTGCTGCAATCATTATATTTCATAGAAAGTACAATGATATTAAAGAATATAACTCTATTGTTTTGTAGAATAAAAGTAAGACATGCTTTAAAAAGGTTTAGCCCTTTAAATTATTATTAATATTTAATATTTATTTTGAAAAAATAAAAGAGTGCATTATTTAATATTAATTTCAATGTTATTTTTAAATATTAACTGTTTTACCATATTTATGTGTTTTTTTTTTTCATTAATTTTATAGGCACTGTTATTAAAGGAGCATTTCAACTTTTGTATAGTATTTTGAATGAAAATGCTAAATACTGTAGAATGTGGGGTGAGCCATCACACATTAAAGCTATCATTGTAGCAGGTAAACAGTCATTGTAAGTATTTTTGAATAATGAATTTCTTAACGTATTTCTAAGCATTTGAACAGTTACAGAAATCATATACATTTTTTTTTACTTGGTTTTTATTGAAAATGTGAAACAAATGATGATGTATTTTCTTTATACTCAGATTTTATTTTTAAAAAAGTATATCATTTGAATGCATTTTCTTCCTGGGAATGGTTTATATCTGAAGTTAACTTTCATTAAATTAAATTATATTTCCTCATAGTGAGTTCTTTTTATCTTACTCCATGTAAGGTACTTTTCAGTCCTTTGTATGTAGAGAAGTTTTAATATTCTTGTTCCACCATATATGATATTCAATATTTGCAAATTTAATTAACCAACCAATTATTTTACCTACACCAATTTAGTCATGATTGAAAAGTAAATGAAATTTCATTTCTGTGTAAAGCTTTGGCATATATTTTCTTTAATTGTTATTTTTGAGCTGAAATTATAATTTTATCATTGCAAATGGTTTTAATTATTTATATACATTAAGTAATTAAACAATTATATAAAGGACACTATGCTATAACTTTGAGTATAATACATAGCTTTTCAAAATAATTCTTTTCAGAAGTGAAATTAATTAATTCCAATTTTATTATTATGTCTTTGATGTCTCTGTTTTGTTATATATTGATTGTGTTTAACTTTTAAATCTTTTATGCTAAGCTTAATGCTCATGATTCCCCCAACAAAATTATTTTTAAGCATCAAATAATGACAGACATTATTGTCATCTTATATTTACAGCCTTATACTTATTATTATTTTTTTTTTACACCTAAAACACTCAAAATAAAGTCAAGGTCCATGTTATTAAAATGGTATTGAAAATTTTCCTGAGTAATCTACTTCATATTGCATGCTGTATTTTGTGGTGTTATATATATAAAATTCCACTTTATAATTCTTTATACAAATTGTCATGTCTGAAAATAATAAATGGAATCCTACTTCATATCTCATTAGTTTAAATCAATCATGCTATTAAGTATTTGAAAATGCTTTAAAAAATATAAATTTTAAAAAAATTTACTTGGACAATAGAAATGTTGGTATTAAAGCTGAATTTGTCCAATTTAAAAAACAATTTTTTGAAATTTAAACAGATAAAAATAAGTTTTATACAATAGTATTTTCAAGAATTATGGCTATAAACCACCAAAATTTTGCATAATTCGAATTAATCAAAATTTTTAAAAGAGTTTAAAAAATGTTACAAAATTCACTTTGCCCTTCTCCAAAGGATATTTGTTTCAAGTTTAGTAGCTATAAATCAAACAATCGATTTTGTAGAGCATTACACAGATAAACACTCTTCTTTATTTTAAGCTGAACAAATTTTTAAAACGTTTAAAAAAAAGAAAATTTAACACTTTTCTTAATACTACATAAATACTATTTTTCTATTTTACTATTTAAAACTTATGTTAAAAATAAGATCTAATTGTTCTTTAACATTTTCTACAAGAATCACTTTAGAAGTAGCAAATACATTTATGATATCGATTCCATCTAGTATAATTAAATACATCAAGTATTAAATGTTGCAATGCATTGTGCTAATGTGATCTGCTTTAACATTTTAATGATCAGTACACAAATTATTTATTGTTTGAATCACATGAGAAATGTGAAATATCTTATTTCTGTAAATTAAAAAGTAAACTTCTCTATTTATAGGAAACTTCATGAAAATTTGGATAATTTCTTTTGTGTTTTGAATGCTTTATGTCAATATACACCTAACATTGAACTGCTTGGTAAGAATATTTTACAAAATATTTATTGAAAAAAAATTAAGAATTATAGATATAAATTATATTTAAAATGTAAGACAGATGAACGTATAGTTATTACATTTCTATATATAGGAGGGTTGGAACTTTAATAGCGTCAACATTGCTGTAAAAACGTTATGCAGCCAAACCGAAGAATGTCACATATACCACACGTTAGCTACATACCTACCTTACTGCTCAGCAAAAAGATTCGTCCTTCTTACATCACATGCATGCTGAATGACGGGAAGAACTGATCCTTGTATTAGCTTTCGATCTAAAGTAAGTGTTGTCAGGTTGAAGACAACACTTCGTTGTTCAAAACAAGAACAGCAAAGTTGGATAAAAATTGAATGTGCCACACCAGAAGTTGTACAGCAATTTCAGTATAATGGATGAAATTTGAGCCAGATCATATGAGCCAAGATTGAAATGCCAGTGAAACAAATGGTTTCATAATGAAAGGTGTTAAGCTGATTTTCATGTATAACTGTGATGGAGTCAGTTGTGTCTTGTTGCAGTAGACTGTTCCATTTGAACTATCAACAGAATAGGCACTGCTACAGGTGTTCTGTGACTTCCATATCATGGGAAACGGGTTTACACAATGCAGGCAACTATATTGAAGGACTGTAAAACATGGGGACATAAATTGCCTTTGAATTCCATTTAGTATTCCAAATAAATAGTTGCCACTCTTAAAGTTCCAATCCTCACACATATATATATATATATATATATATATATATATATATATATATATATATA
>JAPMOQ010018920.1:5573558-5650083 GCA_026543055.1 Argiope trifasciata
ATATATATATATATATATATATATATATATATATATATATATATATAATATGGTAGCTGCCAAATGGTCTGGCTTGTCGAGGGCCAATACATACATACACTTTCATCTTAGTATAGATATAAGTACTTGGGCAGTAAACTAATATTAAAATAGATGCATCACTCTCATTATACGAGCCCAACTCTCTATATACTATTTTGAATGTGATAAAAAAAAAATTAAAGAAAAGCTAATATAGCTAAATAATCTTTCAATACTAGTCACCTTTGATTATCAACAAATATTCAAAAAGAATATTGGTGTTGAATTCAAATTAAATCTCTTATCCCTAACTTGATATATATATATTTGCTGTTTTGAGTTTTAATAATATTTGTATTTATTTCATGAATAACTGAATTTCTTCTATAAAGCACAAAATAAAAGATGATTAATTTTAAACTTATAAATGTATGTGACTAATTACCCACAGTTTTGCACACCATTTGAATAAAACTGAAAAATTTTGCATTTTCAATGAATGTATGTTTTGATAAATAATAAGTTAACATTATTTTTGACATCCACCGATTTAAATGTAGCATTTATTCTCTCTGGGAAAAAAAATATTATGTTTATTAATATTTCTTTAAATTACATTAATAGTTGCAATGTTTATTTTATCTGCTGAATTGTGACTAGGTTCTTTTGCTCATGGGAGCAAGAATGTTAAAATGTTTATAGAATAGTTTGCAGTTCAGTATAAAAGCCAATTCTTGTTAAATTACTGTTTCACAATTTCATATAATTCACATTACAATTTTATTTCAAGAAGAGGAAACATTTTATGTCATTGTTTTGCAGTTCACAACTGGGCAGAACTAAAGTTGCTATTTGACTTATATTTCTTAAGTCTTGATGAGGAAGATGGACTACCTGATAGGCTAAGAATAACTGCAGTTTTTTCCTGTTTTGATACATATAACACTCTTTTAAACTATGAAAATATGCAGTGTGAACAAGTAGTTGTTGGTAAGAATATTTTTGCTTCTCGACTTTGAGATATAAATTTGATTATAAAGTAACTTTATTTATGCTACAATTTGTATACAGAATTTAAAATTATATTAGTAGCCATTATTACAAATAGTTATTGCATATATATAATAAATATTACTAATGATTTTTAGTGAGCATTTTGGTTGCTGACTTGTGACTAAGTTTCATTACTCTTAATGCTTAATTTAATCTTTGTTTTCTTAACAATACAATGCAGATATACATTTCTAATTACATTTTGCTAATTTTGTACTATTTTTTGTGTACATAATCATTTCTAAAGGTTTCAAATTGCATTTCAAAACTGTCCATGTTGTCTGATATCTGATTACATCTTGTCAGTCCCAACCTCATTTTCTTATTTCTCTTGAAAATTATACAATTTATGCCAATGTATTAGCTTTAAACAATAGAAAATATTAATTAACTATTTAATATATATAACCACGCTTAACTACATATTTGCATCACCAGAGGAAAGGGTTTGAATTCTATTGCCAGAATTGCATGTATTGTTATAAATTACATTAAAGACCCCTCAGGGGCTCACCTTCTTTAGGTGAGTATGGGTGCCCCAATCTTGAGGTACTCATTTATCTTTACTCCCTTCACGTTTACCCTCCACTACACCTTCTGCTGTCTCCTTTTTTTTTCTTTTGCTTGAGGGTAGGCGAGGGAGCTCTCCATGAAAAGCTACCGCCACTCTGTTTGCTTCTTGCTTCTCATCAACAGCAAATACCCTCACGTGTTTGCCATGCGTGGCAACCCATTAGACATATGGTGCATTCCAGTCCCTGGTGTATTGATCGGCTGGTCTGCTCAAAGGGATTGAGCGAACGGGTTACCTTCTGTGGTTCTGCGTTAAGTGTGCTAGACGTTCCGGGAAGTGACTCTTAGCGTATAAGCTCTGGCTAGCATCAAGGTAAGCTCCGAGGATGGCAATGGACAGAGCCGCTGACTGCCTTCCCTTGTTGGGTTCCGTGGAGAGCGGTGCCGCTGGGGCCCGAATTTTTTCGCCCTTTTTGCATGGATTTTTTAGATAATTTGCAACGTTTTCCTGTCACCGAAGATACTAAATTTCTTATCTTACACCCACCAAAGACCTTCCATAAAGTTTCACCTTTCATTGTTCAAAAACTGATCTCTTCATTTATTGGCGATATCAAATCTACTAAAAAACTTCTGTCTGGGGATCTGAGACCTCATCAAAAACACAGATTGCTGTGATGCAGAAATTATCAAAACTTGGTGACTTCCCTGTTGAAGTATCTTCTCACAGGACACTGAATTTTTTCCAAGGGGTCATCTCTGATTTAAATCTTTTCGATTGCTCTGAGACTGAACTCGTTCACGAATTACGTTCCCAAAACGTTTGTTCGGCTTATCGCATAAAAATTATACGTAACGATGCATTGATTCCTACTAAACATGTCATTCTGACCTTCAGTAGCCTTGAACTTCCCAAATTTATATGGACTGGCTACATAGAATCAGAAATTAAACCTTATGTACTGAATCCTCTGCGTTGCTTTAAGTGTCAGAGATTCGGACATTCACGGGGAACTTGTTGCGGCAATTGCCGATGTGCCAAATGCTCAGCTCATGACCATGAAACTTCAGTTTACAGCTCTCAGACCTTCAAATGTTTAAATTTCTCTGGACCACATTCTGCTTATTTCCATGAGTTTCCTAAATGTAGGACGGGAAAGAAAATTCAAAGCCTGAAAGTTAGAAAAAATATTTCATATGCTGAAGCGAAAAAATTTATTAAAGACAGAACACCTAAAACCGGCCTTTCTTATAGTGCTGCCATAAATCCAACATTAAAATGCACTGGTTCTCAGACAGAGAATACCGATGTTATTAAGCTTCAAAACCTGTTCCTGCAAACATTCTGCTCTTGAATCTGTAAAAAGCAATAACTGACAAAAAATTTAAACTAATCGAAACCAAGCTTCCATTTCAAAAAACAATTTTCAGTCCACTTCACAATCTAAAGATACTGAATCTTCTTTAACTTGTTTCCTAAGAAGAAACAAAAGAAAGCAAAATCTCCTGTAAGTGCTAAAACATCTGACACTGACATCCTTCCTAAACTTCCAGATCCTTCTGATATCCCAATTCCTTCTGATTTTATTTTGCAGGACCTGGATGAATTTAAAACTGTTACTTATAAGGAAAAATATAAAAAAAGATGACAAACAAAAATCTGAAAACATTCTAAATTCTGGAAGACTACAACTCATGAAGTCTCCCAAACAATGCCAGTATCTAATTTTAGCTCTTCGTGGAATGTTAATTCTAAACCAGCTGATAAACGAATTAAACCTACTCTGAATTTGAAAAAATGACCACAAATAAGCCAAATCAAAATTCTGACAGCGAAATTGAATCCGACAATTCAACCCCCATGAAACAATTGATGAAACTCCACCTATTCCGGAACTTTCTACCGATTCAGCCATAGTTAATAAAATTGTTTTGAAACAAAGCCCTCAAAATTGTCTAGTTCAATGGATTGACTGTAGAATTTTTTACTGTAAACCTTTAAGTACCCCTGTTCATAACAAGTACTTTGAAAAGTATTGTATCAAAAGATTACAATGATTTTTTAAAAACAATTATACTTGATTTTGTAATTTCTACTTGTTTTAATTTTATATGAATTGCATCTTCACCTTTTAAATGTCATTGATATTTTAATCTTTTACCGTTTTTGTAAAAATTTCCTTTTTCGGATGTGATTTGCATTAAAAAAAAACAATGCTGTTACCATTCATAATTGGATGTCTTCTATTTTATAATGAGTGCCTATAATTTAAAGTTGTATGACTGAATTGAACATGGCAATTTTTTAATACCATTTGTTTGGTGCAGAATAGCCATATCTAGATCTTGCACCATTAAACCCCAAATTACCTACCTACATAAAAGTATCTTTTAAAAACTTAATGTGCACACACACATACACAGACAAAAGACTGATACAAAATTGTACATTATTTAAATGATAATTTTTCCCATTTTAAGTTACTGTAAAAATGCCTTCTGTGCAAAAAAATATTTCTGAAAGTTATTAAAAAATTCACCAAAATTTTTCCTTGTGTTTTTTGTTTAAAATTCTTTGAGATTATAAATTATTATATGATAGTAGCTTAGATTTAATTGTAGATTTTAGAATTGTCTTCTTGTTTCTTATTTATGATAATAAATATAATTATAAATATAATATTATATAAATAATAATAATAATTATTATTATTATAAGTTATAATGTGATAGCACTTTACATTTATTTATATTTTTTAGAATTTGTCTTCAGGTTTCTTACTTATGACTCTAAGAAAGTAATTATTTTTAAAGTAATATTATTTTGATTTGTTGAAAGGTAATTATGATTAAGATCAAAATAACAAAAATAAGATGAAATTATCAAATAGTATTGAGTTATGATTCAAAAAGAGATGAGAACTGAATTTAATGGATTTCTGCATTTTTATGTTCTCTGTCTATATATACATATATGTGAAAAATAAAATTCATATATTTTCACATATTTACTTTTTTAAAAATCTTATATTTAACTTCTTAAAATGTTTCAGAGCTATTAACCTGTATTTAAATTGTAATTAATGTTCCAAAATTTAAAGAAAAAAACTCCTTTAAACTCATATTTTGTTATATATACTTAAAGTTTGTTCAGAATTCCTATTATAGAATTTGACGATATATATATCTGGTTGTAAGCATTAACAATTTCAAGAAATTAAATTTTAACAGAAAGCTTCTTTATTCTTGAATACTTAGCACACTCTGATTTACTTTTATATAATAGTTCGTGCAGAGCTCTAACTACTATGTAAAAGTAGAATTACAAAGATTATAAATTTTATATAACATCCAGTAAATAATGTTCATGAGGCAAAATGCAATATTGATGAACTAAAATGAAATGTGAATGGTAATGAAATAAAATAATGAAATTTTTTAAATCTATTTTTTTGTGCTTATATAAATAAATAAGGTAATGAAAATTTGAAATATACTTTGATTTTTTGACATTAGCAAAAGCACATGAATGTGAGATATGGCTAAATAGTAAATAGATTTATTTCAATGGTAAAATTAAGTGAATTAAAATTTAAGTTATATTATTTTTTTTAAAGTGGATTAAAAGCAGAAAATACATAAATGAAGTTTATTTGCATCTAAAGCTAATTGTTTTTTCTTCTTTTTAAATTTTTAAAATGTAAAAATAATCTCAGAACATATCATTGCATAAAAATTAAGTTCGAAAATGTAAAATCATTTTACACTTTTTTTAATAGCATAATCTTTTTAAATATTAATGAACATAAGTGTTCTCTTCGGAAGTGTAACATTCTGTAACAGGCAAACTTTCAGTTATATAAAAATAATGTTTCCAAATGACTGTTATTTTATTGTTTATGCTTTTTATACGCATGTTTCTTTCACATATTTTGATGGTATAAATATTGTACCATGTTTTTTTCTTCTATAGACTTACATGTTCTGGAGATTATTAATAAAATAGCACATTCTGTAAGTGCTCTTATCCAGGATATCAGAAAAAGTAATATGGAAGTTTTAGATTTACAAAATCCACAGAGAGATCCTCCAAGAAAATTTTTGAGGAGAATCGAAGAACGAGATGGTACACAATATATAACTATGATGACCGAATATGAATTTAATCAGTGGACCGTTTTATTGGAAATTATTATTGATACTGCAAAAACTTTGCTAAAGTATACTGAGAAAGTGAGTACAGTAATAATTCAGTTTTGAATGCATATTAAATTGATATCATTTGACATAAATCCTCTTATCTATTTTATTTTTAATTACTGAATTTTCATGATGGAATTTACAAATTAAAGTTTCCACCATCTTTTGTTTTTGTAGTATTGAACAAATATGATTTTGGCAAATGTTTATTGATATACATATTTATGAATGAAACAGGTATTTATTTTAATGACTTGTTTTCCTCCATACACAATCAGAATACAGTTTAAGATTTTAGGAAGATTTTTTTATTTATTTAAACTGTATTGTTGATAATTTAATTTGAAATCCAAATTCTTTCATGCCATTCCAGGTCTTTTGAATTTTATTGTATTTTTCTTTAATTACTCAAAACAATAGCGATTTTGGAATGAAGGGACTATTTTTCTTTTAGAGAAAAAAATTACTTTATGTTTAAAAAATGTGCTCCTACTTTAAAAATAATTTCCATTCTGCCACTTTTGGAGTATACATATGAAAATGAAAATAACAATTATAAAGATAAAACTTCTTGCATTTTTACCTGGATTTAGTTCACATTTACTTTTTTTTTTTTTTTTGTTTAAAATTTTTTTTTTTGCACATTTATAGAATGTGATTTAAATTTTTATTGAAAGAGTTTATTAAATTCTTTTTAAAAAATTAAAATTCTTAAAACAAAATTTATAGAATACAGTATTTAACAAAGTTGAAAATTAGTTATAAACAATTCTACATTTTTTTTTGGTTAGTAGAAATTTTTGTATTTCTTTAGCTATTTTTAATCTTGTAGGGTATTTACGGTTTACTAGCCGCCTTTGGCGACCAGCTGGTTCGACATGAGTAATGGGTTCTAAAATTTTCAATTAAATCACATATTCATTAGCCTTGAAGTAACTCAGGGCATTGATTGGCCTGAGATTAATATTTTCTTTAAGTGATGGACTGAAAGTTCTAAAGGAACGCGTTTTCCTAATAATATTCTTTAATTTTATGAATCAGCCAGTTTTAATGATTGATTTAGAAGACTGATTGATGTAGCAACTTTTATTTAAAATATTAATAAAAATATTAAGTAAAATATGGCTCACAGAACAAAGTATGAAGAAATCTAAAACTCATTATTTATAAATGTATTGTTTGACTCAAACTACATAAAATGTAATTATTTTCTTCATTTAGATAAAATTAATAGTATTAAACAATATATATGCCTATTAATAATATTTTACAAATTGGCCTTTGGAAAGGAATTTGAATGCATATCCTGTATAAATTCAATCCTGTATAAATAGAGATAATTTATTCAATTAATGATTTAAATATTGCAAACGATCATAGACTCCGTTGGTTTGCATTTATTTTTTAGAAAATATCACATTTTATATTTCTTTTATTTAATCCAGTCACGTGCTAAAAGTTGCATTTCTTTAGACTTGATTTACGATGGTAGTTGTTTTTTTTTATTTGAACTTCCATCATTGTTTTATTTTATCCAGTCACGTGTTAAAAAAAACATGGTTAAAATATCTCTTTGAAAATTCGATAAAAATAGAAGCTTAAGTTATGCATTAAAACACTGATACCATATGAAAGCTAATTTTTTTAATCTTTAAATAGATGCAAAAATCATGTTTGTGCAATAATACTTTTGGAAGTTATAGCAGAAAAACGTCGAAATTTCGTTTAAATTTTAATTAATTCAAATTCTAATTAAAAATTCGAAAAAAGGGCTCCAAGGTGCACATTCCCGACCTCTAAGGTATACATGTACCAAATTTGGTAGCTGTAGGTCCAACGGTCTGTCCTGTAGAGTGCCAACACACACACACATTGAGCTTTATTATAAGTGTAGATTACAATAAAAATGTCTTGTTTCTTTTCCTCACTCTAAATGGCAACATTTTCTGATTTCCTAAAGTATTCTGTTTACTTTAAATGCACTTGCTTGTTTTAATTTTTTTTTTTACCTTAAAGTATCCATAAACAAAAATATGGATACTTTTTTTTTCAGTCTTCTTTATTTAAAAGACATTGTTTGCTTCATTCAATTCTTCATTTAAAAGATTTGAATTTTACTTAATGCAAAATCATCTTGTATTTATTCAGGTATATTTCTTACAGGAAAGTGAAAAGGATATTCTTGAAGATATTTTAAATTCAGAGGTGGTTAAGGAAAATATTGGTGTCCTCATTATTTAGTAAACTGAAACTTTGTACAAATGTAAGATTTTTGTATTATTTATCAGAACTTTTAAAATTATCGCCAGTTTCCCTGCTCATTGCTTGTCATTTGTACTGTACTCAGTGTTTGTACTATATATATACTCCAGTTCAATGTTACAATAAAATTTGTTTTTTCTTTGAATATAGATTCCTTTTATCTTTAAACATGGAAATTTTTAATGAATAAAATATGTGGCAAATCACAGTTGAAAAAAGTAATGACTAAAAATGTATGACAATGGTGCATTTGTTTTTTAATAGATGTAATTTTAGTGTAAGGCAATTGCACTGATGGAAAAAAAAATTCCAACACCAAGAAAAAATTATTGTACAATAATGAAATTTTAGGAATACATTTGTCTAGGTAACATATTCAATTGATTAAAGTTTCAAGATCACAGGTAGAGCCAATGGCGAGAAGAGCCATTTCAAATGTGAAATGTTGATACATTAGTAACCGGTGTAACCACCAGAATTTTGAATGCAAGCATGCAAACGTGCATGCATTGTGTACAGGTGTCATATATCAGTTTGTAGGATGGAGTTCCATTCCTGTTGCACTTGGGCAGTCAATGCAGGGACGGTTAATGCTGGTTGTGAATGACGCTGGAGTTGTCATCCAATGATGTCCCATACGTGCTCGATTGGAGAAAGATCTGGTGATCTAGTAGGCCAAGACAACATGTCGACACTCTGTAGAGTATGTTGGATTACAACAGTGGTATGAGGACGAGCGTTATTCTGTTGGAAAACACCCCCTTGAATGCTGTTCATGAATGGCAGCACAACAGGTTGTATCACTAGACTGACATACAAATTTTCAGTCAGGTTGCATGGGTGCCACGAGAGTGCTCCTGCTGTCATATGAAATTGCTCCCGAAACCATAACTCCAGGAGTAGGCCCTGTGTGTCTAGGCCGCAGACAGGTCACTAGCAGGCGTTCACCTGGCCTCCTTCTAACCAACAAACGGCTATTACTGTGACCAAGGCAGAACCGGCTTTCATCAGAAAACACAACAGATCTCCACTCGGTCCTCCAATGAACTCTAGCTTGACACCACTCACGTCGCAAACGGCAGTGGTTTGGAGTCAGTGGAATGCACTGTACAGGGCGTCTGGCTCGGAGCTGTCCTAGAAGTAACCGATTTGGTACAGCTCGTTGTGTCTCTGTGGTGCCAACTGCAGCTCGAATTTCAGCTGCAGACGCAGTATGATTAGCCACAGCCATACGCCGAATACGGCGGTCTTCCCTCTAAGTAGTACCACGTGGCCACCTGGAACCTGGGCTTCTTGAGGCAGTACCTTCCCTTGACCACTGCTGCCAATACTCATGCACAGTGGATACATTCTTCCAAGTCTTTCAGCAATATCGCGGATAGAAAACCCACCTTCTCGTAGCCCTACAACACGACCTCCTTCAAACTCAGTGAGCTGTTGATAATGGCTTCTTCATCTTCTCAGAGGCATCCTTGACTAACATTAACCCACTACGTAAAATCTCAACTGTAAGTAACGATCACGAACCTTACAGCGCTTATTTAAAGCAAACCTCATTTGCATGTTCATAGTGTTGCTACTAGCGCCACACTTAACGCACGTAGCTCAAAATTTGAATCTACGTCATCTTTCAGATGTATAAACACGCCTACCAAATTTCATTTATCTAACACAGCTCCTTCCTAGTGTTTGGATTTTTTTTTCCATCAGTGTATAAGGATCAATTAATGGAAATGGCTCTTGAGATGCAAAATTATTTACCATAATGAAAAAAAAAACATTTCTTCCTCAGTTGTGTCAAGATGGAATGCAAAATGTTATGTGATATGTGGGTTTTATCCAGTGAAGTCAAATGCCTTACTGAAACTGTGATGGGGAAATTTCAGGAGAAAGGTATTGAATTCATCAGTTGATTACAGTTCCCATATATCATACCATAACAGGATACTACTATTATCATCTTGATGGAAAAATTTTTACATCCATATAATAAAATTTATTTCTTTTAAAATACATAACATTTTACACTATTCAAAATAATATCTTAGTTATTTATTTTAAAATAATGATGCTTAATATTCTAACTAAAGTATCAAGATGCATATACTCTTAATAATAATTAAGGAATAAGCTATGTATTTACTGCAAAGTAAAAGATCTAAATAAAATTATTTTAAAAAGAATTCTAAAACATATTTAAAATGTCCTTATCATAATAATAATTTTTAAAAATCCTCATTTCTTGATATAAATAAATAAAAAAAGACTGTTCTTTTAAAATATTACATGTAAAAAATATTGTTACATGTTTTTTAATATTAAAAATAATCATTGAAATTTTAGTTTCATTAAATATTAAGAAAAGAAAGTCATCCTTCTTTCCTTTTGGACCATATTTGTTTACATTTTCAAATTACAGAAAAAAAATCCTCTGATCCCTTTTTTCACTTTTTTCTTAGATATAAGAAACTTAAATGGGCCTTTTTAGTCATGAATTTCAGATAAAGAAAGGTATAAAAATGGGAGACAGAAGTTTCTGAAGAAAACTACTGTTGCTGACTTTTATAGTTGAGTGAAACAAACTATTAATCTTAAACTTTGTTGAGCATTTTTCCTTTCTATTTAAAAATCTTCTTTTATCCATAATTCTTCATCTGAAAATAAAAAAAGCATAATTAGAAAAATGTTATAAAATCTGTGCTAAATAATTAAACAAAAAATTCTTAAGTATAACATTATCTTTTGACACATATGCATTCTTGAGTGAAGAATATTTCAAATTTTGTATTGTATCTATTCTAAATTTAATGTAAACAAAGAGGAATAATTTTCCTCTGAAACATCATGTATAATTAAATGTTACTTACGTTGCCATCAACATTTACCTAGATTCGTTTATGCAACATAATGGTGCAGGAAGAATTGGAATTATTTCTGGGAACGGGCTACTAATTGGATATGAGACCTAAGAAAGAAATTGTTTATCTTGTAGGTATTTTTTTAAAACACATTTGCAGTATTGATTTGAGACTTCATTCATCTAAAGAAAACATTTCTGAAGATATTGCGTGAATAAAATTTATTCCTTTACATATTTAATAAAAGAAAGAATGTCTAAAATGCTAGCACTATTCTTAGTTTTTTTATAAATAAAATGCTTACTGTTCCAGGACATTGAAATGCTTGTTGGGGAAGATATACTAGTGTTGGATATGGCAAAATATTCATCTGAAACAGAAAATGAAATTTATTTTAATTTTAAGGCAAATAATTAAAACAAAAGTAAATGTAAGATCATCAGAATTAGAAAAAATAATGAATTTCATAATTCTTATTTTATTGATCAGCATACATACATACTGCCAATGGCATTATTTTAATATAATTTTTTTAATACTTCTTTTTAAGTAATATAGTGAGGTAGAAATATATTTTAAGTAATAGTGAGGTAGAAATATATTGCTTTATGATATTAGTTCTAAAATATCTACCATTCCAAATGCATTGTAGTCACTAATGCCTTACTTATACTTTAGAAAAGTAGTTTAGGGATGTGTGTCAGTGATGACCAGACAAACCTACTGACAAAAAAATTTCTGCAAAATTAATGCTACAGAGAAAAATAAAAAAATTTAATAAATAGTTTGAATGTTCATTGAAATAATTGATCAGAAATACAAAGTACAAAATTGAGTTATAGAACATGTATGTTAGAAAGACAGTTTTTTTAGATCCTTTACTAATACCTTTTTAAAAAATATATACTCTTGCTTTAAAAATAATTGAAACTGAAAAATGCAAACATGCCCATATCTCTCTTTCTCTCCATGCTGATAATACATATATATGAACTGCATATGAAATTATGTTTAATCTCGTCTTTTGAAATTCATTCATCCTTTGGAAATTTTCTGAGAATTTTTGTCTTCTATATTCTGTTCTTGAATTCTAATAAATCAATTTTTGTTATTTAAAGAAATTATTATTATAGTTATTTCAATGTGAAATAACTTTATAAGATGGTTTTTATTCCAAGTCAAGAGTATCATTTGGATTAGTAACTATTTTAAGCAGTATGCAACATTTTAATTTAACTGAATATTTATTCTATTGTAGGAATCTACTGTTTGATCCATGATTCTTAAATTTATACAAGCAAAATAATTTTTTACTTTAATTTCATTTTTATGCATACATTTTTACTTTTTAAAACTTTGTTTTCATAATTTAATTTTATATTCTATTCTCACTAACATTTATTATTATTAGGTGATGCTGTGTGCATTCATCTTTGTGTGTGTTAAATAAATAGAAACTAAAAATATTTGAATGGAGTGTTTGAATGTAAAGTGTAAAATTTATTAGTGACATAATTATTTTCTTCTTTTTAATAACATGGTTTGCATTTCTTATTTAAATTGTCACAAAGATGTATTTAATACATTTGAAGCGGGTTACTAAATCTGAATAATTTTGTTTTAGTTCTGCAATTATTGTAAATGCTTTGAAAGCAATTATTAAAGAAAAAGTATTAAAATACTAAATATTGTAAAATTCTTGTGTCATTTCTCATGAGTATGTCAAAAGATTCTCAATTTTCGATACTTTTTCAATCATATTTCTTAAAAAAAAAAAAAAAAAAAAAAATTCTTTTGTTACATCAGTATATTGTTAAAATTAATATTTATGTAGAATAAATGTTTTATTTTTAAAATGTAAATGCGATAAAAATAAGATGAAATGAAAATTTTATCTTTTTTAGCTTCATAGATCTAAGTAGTCATGTATTTACACAAAATTATATTATAGTTCTATCATATATTTTTTAACTCTGTATTTTAACTCTTATTTCTTATATATTTTTTTTATTTCATTCTTATGATTTATGATGAATTATATTCATTATTATCAATAAAACTTAACAAAAGGCTTTGAATGACTGCAAATTAATATTCTATTCTATATGTGTAATATCTAGATAATCAACTTCGCTCGTCAGTTGTTTTTTTCCCCTTGAGAAATTATTTAGATGTGCATCACATACTGATTATTTATGAATATTTTTCAATCTTACCTCATCTATCAGGGATTACACATGTAACTAAAAGAACTGCCTATAATTATATAAAACGCTAAAAAAAGTTCATCTTCAAAAAACGGAAGCACTATCTGAAGTGGAATGAAGGAGACATTAAGCACCGACTGCAGTGGAATAAAGACCACATGTCCTGGAACTCTGAATGGACCTCAGTTGTATTTTCTGATGAGAAAAAGCTCAATTTGGATGGTCCAGACGGTTATCAGTACTATTGGCACTGTCTTGGTAATGAACAAGAGACTATTCTACTCGACAAATGAGAGGAGGTGGTCTAATGGTTTGATTAGCAGTTGGCTATATAGGTAGAACAAATCTAGTTTTTCTAAATGGTAGACAGAACCATACAGACTACACCCAAACTCTAAACTCAAATCTTCTTCCATATGACACTGAGTTAGGAGGAGGTGAATGGGTTTTCCAACAAGACGAAGCATCAATTCACACAGCAAATGGTGTTAAAAATTGGTTTGCAGCAAACAAAGTTCGTATTTTACAATGGCCTACCAAAAGTCCTGACTTCAACTTTGTAAAGAACTTACGGTCAATGATTGTACGTCGCGTTTACGAGGGAGGAAAACATTTTGAATCTGTAGCTGAACTGCAGAAATCATTAGAATGTGTATGGGACAAATTTTGCCTAACAGAAATTCAATCTTTATATAGTTTAATGCCCAAAAGAATCCTTGAAGTAATTCGAGCCAATAGAAGAATAATTCCATGTTAATTAATATAGTATACCCAATTTTTTAGAACCGTCCTTCTACTTTTTTCACAGATTATGACATCGTCAAAACTGTTTTAAATTAAGTGTACTTTTTTAAAAAATGTGTTCTATTTTGTTTTATGTAGATACAGGTATCTTGTAAAAATTTTGTATGTAAAATAATTATTTAAAAAAGCCTGTTTTATTAATTTATTTAAAATAATCTGTTGTCCTTCTACTTTTTTCACTCAGTGTAGGTTATCCTATGGAAACAATGCAAGTGCAACCAGAATTTACAAGATGACACTATATGACATTGTCAGCATGAGAGTAGATAGAAAAAGGCTCCTTTAGTTATAAAAAATGTTTTGTGTGTTTAAAATCGAGTCCCCCCCCCCCCTAGGAAAGATAAAGCATGAGAAAAATTTAAAAACTGAAATCTTTTCTAAATATTTGAACTTATAATCTTAAACCAAATCGTTAGAACCGTTTCCAAGATACAGGAAATAAATAAATTCATATACATATATACCCACACTCACAAGAATTTTTCGTTTAAAATTATAAGATATTTATAAAGGTCATTTTGAAATTTGCTTACCTCTGGTGAACCATATGCATATTGTAAATCAGTTGCACTGAAATTCAAACCTCCTTGAATATATGGACTAGAACTTTCAAAAGTATTAGTTGGTGTTTCATATCTTGTAATTCCTGGATAATCTACGTAAAAAATGTAGAAATAAATCTCTCTCGTCAAAGAACATGACAGAAATTTCAATTTTAGTGATATATCTGTTTTGAACAATTGTTTTTACCTGTAATTTCTGTGTAAATCTGAAAAATAAATAAAAGGAATGTTAGGATTTTGATAACATAATATGTAACTAAAAGGTTAGAATTGTGATTAAACTAAGACTTCAAACCATGTAATTTTTTCTGGTGGTTTCTTGTTCAACAATTGATGAATCTGGTGAATTCCAAAATATTTCGGATGATTCTGAGCGATAATTCTGTAAGAGAATATAAAAGAAAATTATTATGAATTCTTCAGTGTTCAATAATTTTATTAAAAATCTAATAATACAGAATACAAGAAACATTTAATAGCGCTGAAGCAGAATAATAATATACTGTTAATCAATTGCTCTTTCTTCTGTTTCAATTATAGAATTAGATATCTTGATAATAGAGCTGGATAAGCCCTCTAGGGGCCTTAAGTAATCAAATTTTTGGGTCCCTTTAGGGCAAGTTTGGTTATCTGATTTCATAATGTTATATTTATTATATTTGTATTCACAAATACTATAAAATTAGGGGGAATAATGCAAAGCATAGGGGAATAAGTCAAATGAAAGTTTCCAATCTATGAATTAAATAATTGATTTTTAATGAATAAAAGGCTTAAAAATATTTCCTTTCAAGCAGAGCTGGATACATCAGTTAGTAAAGCAAGAAAAATATTTATTCCGTGATTAGTTTGCTGTTTGTGAATTTTGATATATATGTAGACTAATTATAATTGATCCCAAATTAAAGACGTTTTCTTTCGTAAAGAATTTATATTTATATAAAACTAGCCGGAGTAGTCTCCCCAGAACTTTCTCACCTTCTCTTTAACAAATGTATTTTTTCTTTCAACATGCGTAAAATTTTAGATCGTGGGTAAAACCTGGAAGGTCTTGCATCGCATTGGTAAACAATATTTATAATATATTGATTTTTGGCACAAGTTTAATGTTTTTACTGAGCTTGTTATTATCCTTAGCAGTTTTTTAATAACATTTAATTTAACAAAAGGCACCTGAAAATACAATTTGTGTTTTAGATGCTGAAATTTTATAAAGAGCTACAATTCTACATTGACAATCACATACAAAATTTCATATATTTCACTGCATTTTTCATTTGCCTTACTTTCATGCCTGCGAAAATACAGATCGATAGAAATTAAGCACCAAGTCAGATTTGATTCCAGATTTAATAGATATCTGTACCTTAGGTGTTATGTCTGAATACCAAATTTTATCCTCTACATTTTATAGTAATCGTGTTAATTTATATTCGGAGGGACAGACTTCCTTTTCTGAAAAATTTGAATAAAACCTACATCTTTAGCTTAAGGTCCATACATCAAATTTCACCAATTAAAGAGTTTTTGAGTTATCTTTGTCACTGGTAGACATAATGTCATAAATGTATTTTTCGAATCGAGGTAGATCTAAAACGTGGAGATTTGACATAATCCCGAATTCAAATTTTTTTGACGATTGCTAGACTTTTCTATATTTCGAATAAGAAAAAGTAAAAAAATTATAAGAGTTTAATATTAAGGAAACAATATAACTTTAAAACTATCTAGAAAATATGTTCAATCATTTTATAAAGTCTTCTAACCTGGATAATTGAACGGACTTCCTATTTGCAACCAAATAAAAGACAATGTTGAAATGTTAATTGAAAAATTATTAAGTCAAATATAATCCAAATGACCGACGAGATTAATACTAAAAAGAGTATTAGGACAGATTTTTAACAATGATTGAAATTATATTATTTAGAGGAAATTTTCTTGGTTTCATTTTGCGAATGTCAAATACGTGTCATAGACTGACTTTTCTATCCACCCGAAGGCACACGGATAAACCTGAATGACCGTATCACCACAATAGCAACACTCGTGGAAACTAGAGTTGAGTCCTAAGGGTCATCATCGGTTACGGTACGATCTTTCCCTACGGAAGTAGGGAATGGTCGTAGTCATTGATGGGAGGAGCCAGACCATTAGTTTTTTTTGTGTACCATAGGGGAGGCGAGAGCCAACCACCATGCCAGAAGCATCTCATTTTTAATTACGAGGTGCCCTCCGAGGGGATACATCAAATATAGATTTTTTTCCTTAAAAAGTTTTCCAATATTTTTGTTAATTCATAAAATATAAATAATTCTTAAAACTATATTAAAATTTTGCAATATGTTAATTTAATATCATATCTTAAATTATTCTCCATACTATTCCGAACAACAAAAACAATATTATTTACTTAAGAAGTCTTCCAGAAATTATATTTGCTTTTAAAAAATGACTATAATTTTCTAACTACCGATCAAATTCAATGGTAGATTCTAGGCTAAGAGACAGAAAATCCAAGGCTGAAAAAAATTTGATTCTCTTATACGTTTATTTATTTACACACCAAACTTCTTTCGATTAGTTTTGTATGAGAACGTAAAGATTCTACTTTCTCCAAGCATAAATAGGCATAGAAGATGTTCAGACACCATCTTCTTCATCTGAACTTGACTCAAAATGATAGGGTAAACCCTACTGATCTCTAATGTAGTTTCGAAATGAGATTAAACTAAGCTAATATAAATGATTCGCACTAAAAGCAAAATTTCTTGCCTTTGCCGTATAAAATGTAGATAAATGTCCTTTTTTCTGCTATAAAAAATATTTAAAAGAGCCTATTTGATTTATTATATTTACCACTAAGATATTGTTTTAATGACTTAATCCTCTACATATTAACTACATGTAAACATACAATATCTTTTACAAGGTTTATGTATGACATTGTACATTAACTATTTGAATTGAAAATGTCACTTATAGTATATATTTTTAGATTTACTGTACGAGGATTCATCATTATTTTCTTAAAAAGTGCTCTAGCCATTAAAATATCAACATAAAGAAGATGAAAAATTCTTAAAACATGTTTATAAAATAATTTCTCGGTTATATTTACCAGACATTCATAATCTATTACAGTTAACAACTATTTTCTCGTAAAATTAATTTCAAAATTTTAAGATAAAAATTCATATAGATATATGTATTTTTTATTAAAATTTTCATCTAACAAATGTGTTCAGAATTTTAATAATACCTGTTTCTTCACAGCTGGTGCGATATTTAGTTTTTTGCCTTTAAAAATCACTTCAGCCTATAACGAAAATTTATAAAATAAACTTTTAAAATATTTAAAGTATTGGAATTTTAGATGTGTATAGTTAAAGCTACAAAAAGTAAGAGTTAAAAAGAATGAAATTATAAGATGGTACCCTGAAGTTAAAATGAAACTTTGGGATTATCCCAATTATTATTGGCGAAATTGCGCCAATCCTTTGGCGCCATCATAATGAAAAGCAATTTGTGGTTATTGGGGCAAAGCTACCTTTCGGCGATAATATCAGGTTAGGCAAAATTGTCGATGGAATAATCCCAAACTACAGTTAAAACTATGAAGACATTTTTATCTATAATACCAAAACTGATTAATTGATTTATATTACTTAAACCAATAATTTTCTATGGCACATGGTCTTTTTCAAAAAGAAATGTGTGATTAAAATTCAATGATTTTTTAAAAAATATATGGAAGTATTAATTTGCCAGATCTTTAATAAAGGAATAATAAAAATTGCAGTTTCTAAATATAATGCACTTATTATTTTAAATCCCTTATCATTTTTTTTTCTTAGATTGAACATAAAACATAAAAGAATAACTTTTGTTATAATTTTAAAAATCGTGAAAGGAATATTAAAGAATTTAAATTAATAAAACACAAATTGGAATAATAATGTCAATATTTATTATAACAATCATTCTAAATTTTAAACTTATTTTACTAAGAATTTTTTTGAATAAAAGCTTAAAAAAATAGTATGTGGTTTAGAAAAATATAATATTTTAATAAAAAATTAAATTGACTAACTTATTTGTAACCAAATAGACTGAATATTTTTTATGATTTATTATTTCAATCAATTTTTGTAAAGATACCATGCAATGGGTGATTAAATAATATTAGAATTCATTTACATTCAATCATATTAAAATATGCATTCATTTAAGCTTTTATGTCTGGAATACTTAAGTGCTAGATCAGCTTTTTAATTATTTTTCTTTAAAAATCAGAACTTTAAATAATAATCTTTTTTTTTTTTTTTTTTTTTTTTTTTTTTTTTCTTGGGTAAGCTGCGATTTTGTACTGATAAAAATTAACTTGCTTACTTTTTCAAGAGCTCTTTTAGCTTCATCTTCTGTATTAAAAGTCACAAATCCATATCTGTTTTTTTTCAAAAAAAAAATATATGAAAGAAATGAAACATATATTGCTCAAGTATTGCATAGTAATATTTCATTTATGAAATAAAAGGCTCAATATATAAAGAAAATCAATTGATTTGTAGCATTTCTTACTCATTCAAAAATCTTACAGTTTTGAATGGCTAAGGCAGATCTTACTAAATATTTTTAATCTCGGAAAACGTATTGATTAAACTTTTGACAAGTGAAGTCGAGATAGCCGGATAAAAAGGTATTAGTTTTGAGATCAAAGAATTCTAGTTTAAAGACCTATTTCTACCTATGAATCGTATGAGGGTATTAAATTGTTCTAATTCCTGTTTGAATCCAAAAGTAAGGTGTCTGCTCAGACACTACCTTTGTCATCTGAACACTGTGTATAATGAATTCATTTACAAAATACCCCTGGCAACGCTTCAAAATGAAAAGTTGATCAATTAAATTAATAAAATGTTAAATTGACTTGAATCCTTAGTTTTAAAAAATTAGAATATATGCATTTAAACCGATAATTATTTGAATATATTCATTAAACCGAGTTATTTTTGAATATATGCATAATTATTAAGTTATGCAATAATTTCAATAATAATGGATGTATACTCATTTCAATAAGAGTGGTGATTTTTTATCTAATTGTTTCAAAGCTGAATAATTATTTCTATTAAACAAATTGAGGTAAAAGTTTGCCTTTGGGAATGCCTTTATTATTTTTTTTTTGGCAACTTTTTTGTGCCAATGTGAATTTCGGTTGGTAACCTAACAATAACGTCAGTAAAAACAAAACATTAGGGAAATCAGTAGTGCTTCATCTTTGAAATTTGTGTCCACAGAAGGGGCACCCAAATCTACACTAGAACCATAATTAAATATGTATGTGAAAAAAAAAAGAATGCAACAAAAGAACATCTAGAAGTATTGAAAGAGGGCAAATATTAAGTGCTGCTACTCTAAAAAAAAATACTATGAAAAAAACTGTGAAGATTTTTTTTAATTAACGAAGAGAGGTAAATAATACTCAGTGTTAGGAGACAATAAGTGTCAGTAGCAAATAATAATAATAATAATAAAGAAATATTGGAATTAAAAATTAAGTGACGTAATGTTATCGTTTCATCCGCTGTTTTGGTTGGTAACTGAAAGATCATGAGGAATAGACGAAGAGAAAAGTAATCAGTAGCAACTAATGAAACATTTTTCCTGTTATGAAATTTCACTATTTGAAATTGATTCTTTAATGATATAACCATAAAACGAGCAGAATGTTTTTTGTTCCGAAGGATTGCGAATAAACATTCGTGTCACATTTTATCCATTTGATTGAGTAACATCTAAGAAAATAGGATAACTAGTTTTGAAGGTCGTCGAAAGGAAATAAAATAGCGATTAAAATTTGGATCATAATTTTTTTCGGCCTTATAATTTTGGCTTTAAAAGTGAAATGAGAAGAACATATAAGAAAATTGTTTATAGTATAGTAACTTAGTGTAATATATATTTTGCTGTTACTTTAAGTAATAATTAAAATTCAGAATTTTTTCTTATTTAGTCTAACAAAACAAAAAATGATTTTTCAAGTTCTTCTGCTTTTTTAGAATATAAAGCTTCTTAATATCTACACTTAATATTTCCTACTATTTTTGAATTTCGTAGTTTGAGAATAAAAAATATTATGTCTCGAATTAAAAAAAAACACTGTTTCATTTTTTTACAAAAGTTTCAAGAGATAATAGAATCATTCACAAATCTGCAATTACTGACTTTGTGTTCTCATGCACATTGGTGTATTTATCCAAATTATTTTTAGTTACAGACCAGTGGTGATCCTGCTTTCATCGAGATCATGCCCTGGTCACTAATATGGATGATTGTTCATATACTGAATTCAGCAACGATGCAAAAAATAACATTAAGAAAGCTTTTGTTTGTTTTTTCAAAAAGACGTTAAAAAAAAAGTTTTTATTTGGTTTTTAAAAAACATTAAGAAAAATCTTTTGGTACGTCATAGGAAGAAACGTTTCAATTTCTATTTCGCCATGAAAATGTCATTTGTAGATTAGAGTATTTACATTTCTAAGAATCTGTGAAAGATGCTTCGATGAAGGATGGCTCTGCAGGATTTCGACCAGAAATTTACATGGTAATCAAATACTTGCTTACCCTTTGGAAATGCCCATATGATCTCGTATTATCTTTACAGATTTCACATTCCCGTAATTAATGAATCTTGATCGTAAGTCTCCTTCATTTACCTAAAACAGAAACATTCAACTCTCAAAAAGATTTTTAAATCTTAATCATTTGATAAGTTTTGGCTGAAATTCTATCTCTATTAGGCCAAATTAATACAGACATTCGTCCCTATATTTTTATGATATTGTCTGCAATTCATAATATTGAACACTGCCATGAATATATATCGTTACCTTTTTGACAAAATGGTGATATTCAAATCCATAATATAAAAATAAAGTAATGAACCTTGTGAACACTTTCAGAATTCTGAATGTTTTATTTTGTTATATTGATATATTCTCGCTTCAAAGTTGTATTACACAAAACAGGTGTGTAAATATTATCTTTTTCTGTAAAGACATTTTGTTGATTTAATTTCGTTGAGTTTACTGGCACAAAACAGTCCAGACCATTTGACAGAGATTTCCATCCAAAATAGAAATTTTGGGTCGGTTGGTTTGTGAATTTTAGTGGCGCAAGAGTCAACCTTGGTGAAACTGCTCCAGTCGTATAATTTGACTATTAAACAATTGTGGAATAGAGACAATAGAAATTTTGTAATTGCAACAAATATAGATTGAATTCTGACATTTACCAGGTTTCCATCACAGAAAAATATTAACTTGACGTTGATACAATATATTTTAGGCAGAACCTAAATTTATATTGAAGGTTAATTAAAAATCTAGCTTTGGAATTCCAAAAGAGTAATATGAATCCTGGAAATCTATTTCAACATGCTCTTTAAATGTATCATTAACATATTGAACCAAATGATCGAGTGAAATATTTCCCTTAACAATTATTAAATTAATGTCATTTTTATGTATGCTACACAAATTTTAAAAGAAAAAAATCATTGATAATTAATACATGATCATTGATAATAATTAATACACGATTATTGATAATTATGATTACTGATTATTATTAACACATGATTATTGATTTTAAAACTAAACCTTTTTTTTTACAGAAGATTATTTTGATTAACAATAAAACTTTAAAAATGGATTCCGATGTTTCTTCTTTTGCGCTTATTAATGAAAGAAATTTCAAATTTGTTTTATTATTAAAAATCTTTTGTTATCGAGCTTTTTGAAAGTGTATATTCTATAAAGGTTAATTTTAATATACAATAATTTTCATTTCAAGGAAATTTTTTAACTTGTATTTTTTTACTTGATTTAACTTTATATTTCGGTATATCATTGACTACCGGAAACAAAAGGTTAATTTTATTTTTAAAGAAATTGATAATATTAGTGTTAACGGATAAGGTTAAAAGAATCAGCTCTTAGTTATTTCTCAATATGTGATAATTTTTTTTATATTCTTCCTAATCGTATTTGTTTCTCTGCTGATTTCATACGAATCATTACTTTCAGAAATCTAGCAAAGATATACAGTGAGCAAAAAAAGTATTTGCACACAGACGATTTTTTGCATAAGTGACGATAAAAAAAAATTCAATACTATTTTTTTAAATTATTCATTTATTTAAATAGGAAGAAAATAAAAATAACTACCTGTTTTCCTTAAACAGTAATATTACACATTTTAAAAAACAAAATTGTATTTTCTGCTACCAAAAGAGTATTTGCACACGAAGCATTAACTGTTAAAGAATGCATTAAATGTGAACATTATGCGAATATTTAGCATATCAGTCCAGCAGTACATTATCCCGCACTTTAAAGTCACGTAATACATTAATTGAAACTGGGATTCTGGGGAATTTTTGTTCTAATGGCCTCGAAAACGCGTAGATGGTCTGTTTCTACCCGAGAGTTTATATTTCTTCACAATTCCAGATTAAGTTACCGAGGAATATGTAAACAAATTAAATCTAAACTTTTCTAGTGTTTGTTATGTAATTAAGAACTAAAAAGAAACTGGTTCGACAGTAAATAAGCCACAAACTGGCCGTCCAAGAAAGCTAAATACCAGGTAAAGGAGAGTCACCATGAAAGAATCTTCAAAAAATCCTTTTCAAAGTGCTCTAGAATCGGCTGTTGATGTCGCTTCAACATCGGGAACAATAGTTACACTACAAACAATTAGAAAAATTATTCATGATGCAAATATTCGAGGAAGAGCCCCTCGAAAAACCATTTATTAGTGAAATAAATAGTGTGAAAAGAGTGGAATTTGCAAAAGCTTATGTCAGCAAACCACTAGAGTTTGGGAAAACTGTTATTTTTTCCGATGAAAGCTAGTTCAATATTTTTGGCTCAGATGGTAAGAAAACTCTATGGCAGAAGCCAAATTCTTCTCTTCAAATTAAAAACTTGAAACCAACTGAAAAAAAAAGGTGGTGGTCATGTAAGGATTTGGGGATGAATATCTTTTAACGGAGTTGGTGAAATGATCTTTATTGAAGGCAATATAAATGCTAAATAATATATTAATATATTGCGAGATAATTTATCTAATATGTTCTGAAATTAGGAATTCCTAATTAATATTATTTCCAACAGGATAACGATCCAAAGCACACTGCAAATATTACGAGGTTATGGTTGCTGTTTAATGTAAAAAATCAATTGAAAACGCCCCCACAATCACCAGACCACAATCCGATTGAAAATTTATGGCATATTTTGGATGTGAAAATAAGGAAAAAGAAAATGTCTAAAAAATGAGAACTTAAGCAAGCTTTTAGGAAAGAATTGCTGCAAATCAGCCGTGAAACATGTCGCAAATTAATAGAATTAATGCCCAGAACGATTAAAAGCTATAATTGAAGCAAAAGTCATGCATACTAAATACTAGCACTGTTTTTAACTTATAAATAATTCCTCTATTTCTATTTTTATTGCTAGTGTACAAATATTTTTTGGAAGTACAAATGCTACTTTTTTATGTTTTCATATTTTAAATATGATTATTAAGTCAGATATTAAATATGTTTATTTGTTTTGTAAAAGTGTTGGTATTTTTAATTTTTAGTTGATATTTATTTATTTATATGTATGCTACAATAAATTTGCCTGGTGTGCAAATACTTTTTTTGCTCACTGTAGGTTCCAAGTCTAATAAAATTGTGGGAAATTCTTTAAATAATGATAAAATCTGCTGAATGTTTGCTGTAGAGGCCAAAAGTTATATTAAACTAAATTTTCTGTGCTTTTTCAAAAATAAAAACAAATGTTTTTTTTTCTTTTCATTATGGTATTTCTTTTTATTTCATTATTCATTTTCTTTTAGATTCTTGCCTCTAATATTAATAATAATCTGCCCTAGATGCCAAAGGTATAATATATGTTAAGCTATTGTTTTGTGTTTTTTTCGGCTGTGTTGACTTTTGTAATGCCATATGTACACACACACACACACACACACACACACACACACACACACACACACACACTCACACACACACACACACACACACACACACACACACACACACACACACACACACACACACACATTACATATATATATCGATTAATAAAAGCTAAAAGTTAAAATATGAATATTTAAATCCTTTAACAAAGTTATAAAATGCTTCGTAAGTTGATATTGCTTTACAGTTTTGTGTCCCTTAGAATCATCTAGTGATTTGAAGTAGCGGTATTCTTTGAAATATTAAAGACACTTTAGTTTTGAATCCCATATTTTATTTATTTATTTATTTAACAAGAAGAGCATTTTGAAGTATTATAAGAAGCATTATAATGTTTTGTCTATTTTTTTAAAATGATAAATTACGCATGTTATCAAAAAAGTATTGAATTAACAATAGATTTTTTTACATTTTTTTATTTTACAGTCGAATTTATTTTTTCTTGCTATATTTAGTATTATTTTTAAATTGTAATAATGCATGCATCCAAAAATTCCACCTTTTTTCGTTGAAATGAAATGAAATTTCTCTCAAATCATGGTTCGTGCATACTTCACTACTCATGCAGTTATTTAGTACAATATGGATTTTGAATAAATTTCTGTGGGAAGGTAATATATACAAAGGTGAATGTAAAAAAAGCATTTGCAAATGTTAAAAAAATATATAAAATTTGTCTTACACAAGCAGGTATACCTCCCACGAATACTCTGTTGGGAATGGAGGCTCCTTCCAACATTATATTCTCTCTTTTTGATGTAGAAAGATTTGCATCTGGGTTTCGACTTGATCCCGTAACATCAATTCGGGATTCTTCGGAATTCGATTCAAACTGAAATTAAACAAATCATTTTGTTTAAAACTTTCGCAATGTTTTATAAAAACTATAATTATTATTTTAAAAACAATTCCACTTATTTAAAAATTATTATGATAATTTATTAGATTTAACTCTAAATCAAAAGATTTATCCATTGAAAAATTTAGATTTAGATTTATAATTAATATATGGACGCTAAAATTGAATTATTTTTAGGAAATTTGTCAACAAATGTAATCGTAACATTTTTTATTGCAAATCTAAAATACATTTTTTACGATTTCTGATATTCGTCCAAAATGGCGGACTTTTTGGCTAGTTTTTAGATGCTTGACATGATTTTGACATCTTGGCTAGAAATCTTGTCTTAAGTCTTACTGACAAATCTTAGCGGCTGACAGGTGTTTTTAAATCTAATTAAATTTCTTTATCTATATGGACAGATACATAAGTTTGCATGCATATTTTAAAGGAAGCCAATATAACTCTCAGAGAGTTTACAGTTTAACAAAGAAATAAATAGCAAAAGTACAACAACAGTATTCTTACATTTCGATTAGATTTCCCATTTGATTTCCGTTTAAAAATTCTTGGAGGCATTGCTAAAAATTATTATTTTGACGTGATATTAAACGAAGTTAAAAATAAAAAAAAGATGCTTAACCATGCGAATAAAAACAGTTTGAAAATATCGTTATATTCTATAAAAATATTTTCTGATGCCATTTTAAAGAAGACAAATATTATGATAAAAAATGATTGGAATTAAAATGCAGTTCGTTGAAATACATTCATGGAAATTGCGTGTAATCGAAAGTGCACGTGAAAATAAAATATAGTTTTTTTTATCAAGCCTCTCGTATATCCATCTAGGTTTTAGTAAAATTATAAAATTGTTCACTTTTTGAAATAAAATATTCTAATTATTGAATTTAGCGAGTTTTTTTACTTTAAAATCTTTCTAAATTCTTTAAATTTTTTTTAACTAGTCTTGTTAACATGAATTAAACAAATAGGAAAGAATCATTACTTGAAAAAAATTCAATCAAATTAATAAATTTTTGTCTGTTTTATTAAAATATTTCAAAATGATTTAAGTTCAAAAGACATATTTGTAAGTAAAAATTCTAAAGAATACAATTTAAAAATGGAGGAAATGATAGTAAAAATAATGGATATTCGAATGTTGCTGTCTTTTTTTATTAGTATAGACATGAATTTATGTTTTAGAAATAAATCCTTTCTCCGAATTCTAAAATAGATCGTTTATCAGACTGGATGATAAATTTTGTAAACTTCTCAAAATTTCATTCACGACAAATTTTCAAAGGCCGTGATGAGGGAACTGAATTTTAAAGAGAACTTTACACCACTTTTTAGTGTATTGAAAACTAATTTTTTCTGAACTTTTTATTTAAATTTGCTAGCTTAAGATTTTTAAAGAAGGAATTTTTAATAGATTTTTCAAACACTTGCTTAAATTCTATGGCTCAGAATATTATACACGGACATTGGTTTCCATGATAATATGATGTTTTAATGCGTTTTGAAATCTAAATATATAAATTTAGTTAGAAATTAATTTTTTAGAGATTGCACTGCTTAGAAATTAAGTTGTGAAAAATTAATTTTCAGATCAAATAAATATATGGATATAAATCATAAGATATATCAAAACACTAAAGTAAAGTAAAGTAAATAAATAATTTTAGACACTGTTTTATTAGTTTACTAGCCGCCTTTGACGACCAGCTGGTTCACCAATCCTACTGCTACTTAAAATTATCATTCAGATACTTTATGTAACGTCATTGTCAATTAAATACTTTATATAACTTGTCTTTTAATAGCTACTTTATCAAAATATTTTTGTTTGAAATTTTAATAGTCATAATTTACTCATGTAATTATAAAGGCCTTAAGTCCGTAATGCACTATCTGTCTCTCTAAATATCTGTTAGCTCTCGCAAAATTTTCCCTTTGAATTAAAATGGAAATGATTAAACTGTAAATTGATATAAAAACCTTTTTTTTTACCGAAACCAAGCATTTTTTAAAAAACATAAGGAAAAGAGAATCATGATGTGTACTACAGAATAATTTCAATAATTTTAGTAATATTTCAAGAATTATTCATCAAAAATTACTTAGATTCATCATAAAATTCAAGTTTTAGTTTTACTTTCAAAAGGATTTAAACGATGCAAATAATAACGTTTTATTTTATTTTGGTCTGTAAACATAATAAAAAAAATATTAAGCCTAAATTCTATACATCTTTTAGTTCCAAGGAATCATATTCTATGAAATATTCTTGACACTTCAACTTTCAAATAACTAAATGAAGGTTTCTATCTTCTGTTATCAAATTTGATCGATTAAAGAAGTTCTGAATAAATGGAAGATTCAACATTTTCATTTTTAGGCCAGGCAGTCTTGAGAAATCCTGGAAGTTGATGGGGTATCATCTCTGGAATTGTCGACGAAGTGCTTCAAAATTAACTGTTTTTATTGAATAGTGATCTTCAGATATTCACAAATCAGTCAGTTTTAGAGAATGAGTTGACTGAATATATCTTTTTATTTAAAAGCTAAACATTCTTCATTTTTTAAAACATTTATGGACTCGTTTTACATATCATATAGTTACTTAGACCCTTTTTATAGATGCATAACTATTAAAGTTTTACAAATTAGCCGTTGGACCGTGAATTGAATAAGTATATATATATATATTAAACCATGTTTGTATGAAATAAAGCTGATTTATTTAATTAATAATATTGTAAAAGTCGGAACATTTTTTCACAACATTTTCTTTCTAGGGAAAAAAAACAAAACGTATTTCATATTTATTTCATTTCAGACACATGCTGAAAATTACATTTTTATATGTTTAATTTGCAATATTTTTTAAATTTGAGGTTTTGTCAATCTGATGGCAACATATTGATAAAAGATAATATTTTCCCTTTCACTCGTAACGTGCTCGTGCAGATTGAAATTTATTGTTTTGACCAAAATATATTGTTGAAAAATATGGTTAAAATATTTTTTTAAAAATTCATTAAAAATAGAAGTTTCAGTTATATGTTAAAATACTGATACCATTAGAAAGCTAATTTTTTTTTCTTTAATTTGATGTAAAAAATCAATTTTGTGCAATAATATTTTCGGAAGTTATTGCAGAAAAACGTCGAAATTTTGCTTAATTTTTAAAATCATAATTAAAAATTCCTAAAAGTGGCTCCAAGGTGCACATACCCGACCTCCAAGATATACACGTACCAAATTTGGTAGCTGTAGTTCCAACGGTCTGGCCTGTAGAGCGTCAACACACACACACACACACATTGAGTTTTATTATTAGTAGAGATATATATATATATAGATTATAAGGCAGGAAATATTTTTTATTGCAAGATTGAAAAGAAATTTCAAAACAAAATTATAAGTGATAAATAATGATAATTTAGTTACTATATTGTAGTTATAGTGATTAAGTAGAATAAATAAAAATAAAAAAATCCCTTTTTGTAGACATTTAACTTTTAAACATTTTAATCGCTTACTTTAAGTGCAGAAGAAAAATTCATCAAAATTATACTATAATTCAAGTTAAAAATAATTAATAAAATGAAAAACAAACGAAGTAAATTGAGTAATAGAAAATGATCCATTTACTATCTCATATATACTGCTTAATTGTTAACATGTTTAATAAAAATATTCAAGATTTTTTAAAGTTTTTTTTTAAATCAAATGATAGTGGTTTGAAATTTTTGTTTGAAAATAACACTAGGTACTAGCTATTAAGTACAGCTTATCTAAATGAAGTTAAGAACGGAAAAATTTGAAGAAATTCTATTATTAAAAAGGCTAAATCAATTATATTGAATAAATATAAATAAAATAACCATGTAATTTTACATTTCATTTTTAAAAAAATGAGAATGAAATTTGGAAGATTGCACTATTCCTTCTTTATATCCTTATAAAATAAAGAAAATTTCATAAATTTGGAGTTGCATTCGAAGTATTCTGCATATTAAAACATTTTTTCGTAGACTCTCTTTTTGTAATCGATCAATCTTCGATAAAAAAGTATAACCCATTTTCTTTAGGAGGATAACTAGTAATAAAGTGTTTCAATGGGTTTTTATAGAAAGACGAGCAATTTATCGCAGTAATGCTTTATTAATTAATTTTTAATATTTTTCCTCTAAGCTTGCTTTTTCACAAACGTCATTCTGAACTCAGTCTTTTCCGGAAAAAAATCTCTTTTTCTTATTAAATTGTTTTATTTTGTTGCGTTAATCTCTTTGCTCCTTTCAATAATTTGTAAAAATTTATAGCTATTGTTCGTTTTAGTATTCTGAGACGATTACTTTTCTTCGACTACATTTTATTAAGGAGAGAGATTTGGAAGGATGAGTTCGTTTCCCGAATTCTTCATCATTCTTTGACCTTGATTTTCGTCCTATTAGGTGTTGTTTGTTAATTTTGTTTCACATGTATATGAGTATCGTGTCGTTTCTGACCGCAATATTATAATCCAGCCTGAGAGCAATACGATTTTATGATATAATTAAATGTAAATGTTCCCTCTTTTTATCTTTTCTCTCACTCCTATTTTAACGAATTAAACCCATATTAACTCATGCTCAAAAGCGCAGAGGGTTTTTTTAAAATCAATTGCCAAACAATGTGCAGTACTCCCTGTACTGGCAATTAACGCACAAAAGTCAGCTTGAAAATATGTAAAATACTTGTCAAAAGATTTGGATGTTAGAATGTTTAACTAAATAATTTATTTGTAGGTTTTCAACATGTGTGTTTGAGTCATCGCTCAATTAATGTATTTTATAGAAGTGTTAAAAATAAATATAATATTAATTGTAAATATAGTAAAAGCTAGCCACTTTTGATTACCAATTGAATTATCTGGAGTATTAGTTGCATTTTATTTCAATTAAATTGCTCAACTACAGCTTGATGTTTATGATTTTTTTCAGCAGAGTATTTGAGTAATATCAAACAGAAATATAAATTTTAAAAATTAGTTTCATTATTCTTGTTCTGCTTTTTTTTTGCCCACAAATCTTCTTGATGAAATCAAATCATATTCAAAAATCTCAAGATAATCCTGAAACATTATCTAATAAATAGCTTTAACATTTTGCAGTTTAATTCAATTATTTCTCATCGTTATGGAATCTAACGTAAAATTGGTTTGATGCAGTGCACATATATTTTATGAGCACATCGAACAGTAGCTAAGTTTTTAGTTTATTCCTATTATCTCCCTTGTTTAGAACAACACTAGATCTATTTTGGAATGGAGCTTGTAATCTAGAATCACGGTCGGATAACAAAGATGACAACTGAGCGGAACTCTCTCTCCAGATTTCTGTACCACATCAGTAGGAGGGCATTTGGTCCCGAGGTATTGGCCCTAGCATCAAAACCCACTTACGTAACGATCCTTCTGTGAAAGTGGGACTCCAATCTAAAAATTTCTGGCTCCCATGCCGAAAACTTAAAAAAGGCAAATACTTCCTATCAAGCAGGAGGATAGAAATACCCTGATAAAAGTCGCATTTACCATTTATATAAGCACATCAGGGCTCTTTCTTGGCATCTTCATTATATTTCTGGATTTCGATGATAGAATATCTTACAAGAAAAATAAAAGAAATAAAATCAGAAAGCACAATTTTACAGTAACATTGTATAAAAAATATGAATATATAAGCATAATCTTCATTTCTGTTCTTTTAAAAAAGAAATACATGATTAAATATTTACTGGAACAGTAAATTCGGCTTGGATTTTAATCAAACAATGAAAACATTGTTTTTCTATTACGAGTTATGCAAGAAATTATGTGTTTAAAAAATTGCCAATATTAGAGAAAATATAGTAGATATTAAATAGATAATATTCAAAAGTTGTTTTTTTTAGTTTTAAATTATGTAAAAATCAATTTTCGCAATAATGTTTTCTGCAATTATAAAGAAAAAGCATTTAAATATCGTTTCATTTTAATTAAAATATGATAAAAAATTATTTAAGAAATGCTTTGAATAGCATTTTCTTATCATCCAAAGTATGTTTACGCCAAGTTTTGCAATCTAAAAGGTACATTTTACAGAGTATCAATAAATACATAAATAAACTATTCAAATATTTTTATTAGCTGTAGAAATAATCGCAAATGTCAAAAAATTATGACTTGACCTTTAATTGATATTTGTTTCATTTGAATTAAAGAAATACAGCTGAAATGGAGTACATGAAAATATATTTAACGTCTTTTTTCAGCTTCTGTTGATGCAAATAGAGTTTTAAAATTGAGAGTCTGAATACTATTTTCAGCATTAAACAATTTGAGCCTCTACTACAAAAGGAAATCGTTTTTTCTTTTCTTTGTTATTCGTTTTTATACAAGAATTTATAATTGGTGAAATGGCATTGAGTAGAGATTTTAGAAATGTTAATTAGCAAAACTAAATAACACCCCATTTAGCAGCTCATTTTAGATCATTTCATCAATCTAAAACCTAAATTTAAAACTAAATCGTTTTAGATATAGGTTTTAAGTTTAACTTTTTATAAAAGGAATTAAGGTATTAAGTACGACGTCGATGTTAGCATAACATAATTTTATTCCACAGTAACTAGACGTTACAAGTGTAAAGTAAATCTGGTATAAGGAAATAAATAGTGATGCCACTCAAGCTAAAAGAAACTAAATTAAATTATTTGATTGCTTGTTTGCTGCAACATCCTTCCAACCCAGGTCAACCTCCAGAGATATGATCTGTTGAATTTGGCTGCTGATCTCCTTTCTTTTGGCACGAAGGATGCAGGTGCGAATTCTTCCGTCTCGACTAGCGATTAACTTCACCACGAGAGCTTTCATGCACATTTGTCTTGGTCGTAGATTTATCTGTAATAGAAGCAAGTCTCTTATTCTCACTTGTGATTATTGCTTCCTTTCTTACTTGATGGTATGTGCGTAACTTCAAAAGATACTCTGTGGACCACCTTTTCCAGAAAGTATCCAGTAAGTCTTTCTGTTGCCTGTAAATACTTGTTAACTTGTTTCTTCCAGATTCGCGTTCGGATGGAAAAGGTGGTCCACTTTCGACCAGTTAGAAAATACGCTGGGGTCAAAGCTTCCTCTGTATCATTCTCGCCACGCTCATAAATCAAAGGACTACTGTTAAATGATGCTTCTATTCCGACTAATACCAGAGATTAAGGATTCCTCATCTAGTAATGAGTGAACAAGGGATTTTCGAAGGCATCGTTTGGTTATACCTATTAGTCGCTCCCATCATTTTCCCCTCTAAGCTGCTCGTGATGCAATATCACTTTATAGCATTGTGAGCCTAGAATTGCTGCATTTTCGCTAAAGTCAATGTATTCCAAAGGAAAACGAGCTCCTTGTTTGAGACATGAAAAGTAGTGGCGTTGTCATTGTATATAGAATGTGGGAAAGTCCTCTTATGCTGATAAATCTTTGCAAGGCCAAAAGCAAATTTATCTGTGCTATTCAATCTTGCATTTCTTGGTAAAAAGTTGTTGCTTGCTCAGCAGTATCCACTACCATAACAAAGTCGTTCATGAAAATATTATTCGCCAGATACTGAACTACAGTAGGGTAGGAATCAGAGTGAATAGTAGTTAATTCACAAAAAGTAGCAGAAACCGAAAATGGACTAGAAGTCAATCCAAAAGGTAAATGGGGAAAACGATAAGTAAATGTTTCATTTTGTAAGTGTATTTTTCCGTTTGCATCCTTTTCTGTCCTAAACCACAAGAATCTAGTACAATTTATATCCTCTTCAGCCAAAATAAGCTGCAAGAATGCTTGACGTCCATCACTCGTGATTGCGAATTTGTGAAGTCGAAATCGTAACAATGTTGCAAATATTTCTGAAAGCAAATTAGGACTTTGCTCAAGAGCACCCTTCAAAGAAGGATGTCCTGATGTATGAGAAGAAGCATCAAATACAATTCGTCCTTTTTTTTCGTCATTCTTTTGTTTTATCACTATATGATGAGGCAGGTAAAATAATTTTGATTCGTTGCAAGGACTATTTTCGGCAAGTTCAGCATGTTGATTATTGATATAATTTTGCATCTGTTCTGTATATCTTAAGTCTGAATGAGTAAAGAGTTTGTTAAGGAGTATTTGAAATCGTTTAAGTGCAATTTCGTAATTATTGGATGAAAGAATCACATCCGGTTTCCATGGTAACTTTACAACACTGTGGTCATCAACTTCGCCAAATTAATTATGAAAATCATTTAAAATTTCGGAATCATGAGTATCTTGATTAATTTTAATTCCAATTGTTTCCAAGTCCCAAAATCGTCTCACTTGATCAACCAGACCATGTACCTAATTTTCTGCTCTAATTTTATGAACTGAAGAAACAGATGAATAGGCTGTAGTAGTGGATGGACGGTTACCGGAAAGAACCCATCCAAATATCGTAGGTATTAAGACATGAGTCGTAGAAAGTCTAACAGGAGGTTCAGCGTGTACTATAGTCCAATAAAAATCTGCACCTATTAGAATTTCTATAGGTAAGTCTTTTAAACTGTCTGATGGATCAGCAAGTTTTAATTTTTGATTATGAGCAAAAGAAGAGACAGGTTGGGGTGAAGATGAATGAAAGGCATAAGTATTTATACTTTCAAATGCTTGTATATTTATTTTTCAGTTGTTCCAAATGATTGACGAAATAAATTTGACTACGTCTTGTCTTAGTATTTGTTGCAATGGATTCGAATGCCTGAAGATTCATTTTTTCTGAGCTAATGATTTCCAACTGTAGGAAGTCGATCAAACTAGTATGAATGAAGCTAGATTGACTCCTATCGTCTAAGAGACACCGAGTTACTTTTGTTTTACCAGATGAGTCAATTACATATACTCCAGCAGTTTGCAGATCAGTAAATTTGGGAGTTTTAATCTTAACGTTATTAGTAGAAGTAATTGGAATAATAGTTAAATTTGGATTCCTAGTTATAGTCTGATAGATGGAAACATGCCTTTTTTGCATTTATAGCAACGAGCTTTGTATTTCCGGGGGCAATTATTTACGTTATGGCCACGGTTTGTGTATAAGAAACAACGATTACTACTGCTTAACTTTTGATTACGAGTATATATATCAGTTACAATGTTACATTCTTGCGGCTAATGTCCGTTGGTATCACAGAAAGAACAAAATGGAGAACATTTTGTTCTCCATTTTGATACTACGACAATCGTTTTTGATTGTCGTAGTATTCTTGGAATTAACATACAAGTTAGCAGAGGAAAGTTTTCAATCACAATATAGAGAGTGATCACCTCTAATTTTCAGAGTTGTAAGTTGGCCTTTTACTTATTTCGAAAGAAATTGTATTAATTTTACGTCAACTACGGAAATTTTCTGACGTACCGCATAAATTATCCGACAGCGACAAATGTCATCAGGAAAGGCTCGTAAAATTTTAGGCATTCAGTCATAAGTGTTGACAATCGTTTTGAAGGGACGTTGAGCTTGTAATCTCCTATTACACTCAATAAAAACTTCGTTTAATGATGTTGGTGATGGATTTCGTATTGGCGTCAAATTTTCTAAAAAATCCAAAGGAACTTGCATGATAATGTTTTTATCGCCATATTTGTCCATAAGTAGTTTTTAGTAGTGTTGCGCAATCAATCAAGTCAAAGTGCGGAAAGGAACTGAAGTGAACTGAGCACTGAATGACGTATGCAGTTCGTCAGAGTTTGTTTTCAGAGATGATTTAGAAATAGCTGTATCGGTTACTGTGATATACTGTCCTTTATGTTTTATGTCTGTGTCCAATAAAGAAAATATTTTAATGTAGGTGCCTGTTTCAACTGATTCAAAGTGCTAGAGCAGCTGGTAGCTGCTAAGAATCTTTACGTAACAAGTAGCTTCATATGCATCGGCAATAATTCTTATACCATCGACCAACCGTTTCTTTTCATCCTGTAAATAGCCTCTTAAAAACATGTTTATCAACTATGGAAAGATTTTGATTATTATGTATGGGACATTAAAATTGCTCCCAAAAACTTTGCCAATGTTCTACATCCCCATTAAAAGGTTCTAGCTTAATTTTAGGCAATTTTACAGTATACGATTGAATAGGAGATGGTGTTGTAACACAAGGGTTCAAATTCATCTCCAAATTATTATTTTTAATAGCCAAATTAGTAGCGTTATTTGTTGTTGGCGATTATTTATTTTGAATAATTTTTTTGGCTTTAAAAATCACAAATTCGGCATTATCGCTATAGCTTTCATGCTGTAAAATATCAATTTTATATTCTTCATCAGAAAGTAAATTATGTATTTCATTATTCGTTTTTTTTTTCATTTCATTAAAGGCAGTAGTTAAACGATTGCAAATATGTTCCACATTTTCAATTGAAGAATCATCTTTTAAATTACTTGTTTCGACAAAAAAACGAGTAGCGTTACCACGAATAGTTTTCCTTTTCCTCTTGAGTTGCGCCATTTTCTTTGCAGTTTCATCCGTCTTCGCCATTGCAGTAATTCGAAGTATAAATGCAAAAAATTCAGTAAAAAGTATTAACTTGCCGATATTTTGTAAAAAAACATGAAGTATAAGTTCACGATTCTGATTCAATTAGATTTTCGGCACCATATATTATGTATGAAGGCGACGTTAAAATAACATAATTTTATTCCACAATAGCTATACATTACAAGTATAAATAAATTTGGAATAAGAAAATAAATAGTGAAGCCACTCAAGCTAAAAGAAATTATATTATTTTCTAGCTGCCTTGTTACAATATATGGAATCTTTATAGATTAATACAGGGCTTACATACTGCCAGTTATAAGATGGCATGGGTAGAAACTGATTTATGTTTGCCACAATTTCATAATATATATTCAAGTATTCCATGCCTGAATAAATTGCTGTTTTGGCTTCCTTGAATTTTTCTTTTTTATTGTGCATCGTATTAAAATGATAAATATTTATGCAAAGATATATGGTAAAATAAAAAGATTAATATGCCTAAATTAGGAAACCTATTAAAAATAAATTGCAAATAAAATGAAAAAAAAAAATACAGACATTATTTTGTATTAGAAACAGAGAACAGCAAAAAAAAAATAAAAAATACAGAATCAACCTATGATAAATTATCAATATTTTCTAGTCAAGAAAACCGCTAAATTCTACAAACGCATACGCAGTAAGGAAAAATACAATTCAGCGGCTTGCAGTTGTTCCATTGCGATAATTACTTGCTACCGACAGAACAGTATTTATACGCACGTGTAAATCTGGTGTAAGAGATGACTACATTGAAAAATCCATTTAAAGATAAAATATCGAATGCCTTTTTTTCAGTATTTTGAATTTCTGGAGTTTTCTTTAGAAAATGGATGGATATTTTTTACGTTTAATCAATAGGGATCACATTGATTTTTTAAATATAAGGATAAATTACATTTTAATGTCATTTGCTTTTTTAAATATCTTTTTTTTTCAATTCTAAATTTTTCTGGATCCTTCTGAACGAAAAAATCACAATTAAAATCTGATACATAATTTTTGTTGAAATGTTATATAATAATTTTTCAATATGTACAATTGCTCTTCAATTTCTATAATAGCATAAGAATATGATTTATTAAAAAGATGTTGCAATTATTTCAAGGTTTCGTAATGATGAAAAAAAAAATGAAAATTTCATGTTACTTATTTCGATACTCAGTATTTATAGACTGAATATAAATGTAGACTTTTTTGGTTGTGAAACAACTTAATACTTTTGTCATCTGCAAGTTTTTGAATAAATCATATATTTTTCTTCTGAATTAGATATCTTTTGAAGACATTATTTCATTCAATTTTCAAAATACGTTTAGGTCATGTCCCTTACAGTTTAGTTAGCAAGTTGCTTGAAGTCTGGAAATAGAAAACACAGAAAGCACAAATTAAAATTCTGAATTTTTTTCTTATTTTGCCGTTATTTTCTTAACTTTTTTCCTAAAATTAAAAAAGAAGAAATATAGGATTCTTAAAAAGATTTTCTTATAAGTCACACAGCTTTAAACAAATAATATAATTTTTTAAATTCAATTCCTACTAAGGTTATCGAAGTTTTTTTTTTAAATTTTAGTTACTTTTTATTAAATAATTATCAAAAAATTTTTTACTTTCGCAAGAATTGAGCTCGCATTCTTCATCTTCCTTGAAAAATACTGAAATTCTTGTATTTTACCAATTTAGCTGCTGTCTGTTGATTTCAATTTTCATTACAGACTACTAAAACTCTATTTAAAGTATTAAAAATTAATATAATTAATGAATTAATCAATATTTAAATTAACAGCAAGTTTGTATAAATAGAGAACATGTTCATTTTATTTCAAAATTCAGACTCGCATACTTAATTTTTTATTTTATTTTATTGGTCTTTTGCCAACTTATTTTTTTTGCTAAATAATAAGCATATTCAGCGGTAAAAGTAGGAACAAGGAAAGAGTTAACAATAAAATCGCAGTAAAAAATTAGTTGTAGCTTTTTCCTGAATCAATTAAACTTACTCCGTTTGTTCGAAGATAGTTTGAAGTTCTCTCTTATAAAAGCTCCTATGTAATTAGTCTAATTATTCCGACTAAGAATTATTTGTTAAATTTAAATAATGTAATACACACAGTTAATATACATATACAAAGTAATATATAATTTAAGCATTTGCTTTCGTTTTCATCAATTAAAAGGAAAAATTAGTAAGGTAATATTAAAATTTAAAACTTCTAAGACTTTAAAATTGCACATACATTTTGTAAATCAGGATGGATTTCAAGAATAAGTAAGTAAAAATTTTTGATTCGATATTTCAGATTTAAATGCTTGTACTTATTTGAAAATATTTCCTTTATATCATTTTTTTAAGAGAAACTGCATTTATAATTAATTAAATGAAGTACGTAAAATATTGCCTTTATACACATTTACATATCATGTATTTTTATAATTTTAGCTTCAAAGTTTACTTCAGATAATACTTCGAAGTGAAATAATGCTTTAAAGCGTATGCTTTAAACTAGAACTACATTGCAAACTATATTGACAACAGAATTGCATGGAACTGTTTTTTTGAACTAAAATAGTTCTTTTTCCCCAAAATCTTAATATTTGAAATACAATGAATAAAAACCCAATTAATAAATAACATAGCGATTCAATTTTCTAAATAACAAAATAAAATTAGAAGTGGTAGCTATTCTGAGGGCGTGTAAAAATTACTGATATATATTAATTCACATTACTTGATTGTCCATGTTTTTGAGCCGGCGTATAGTTTAATTCTGATACACACTGACTGTAGGAAGTATAATTGTTTATAAGTTATTAAGTAAAATTACATTACAGTTGAATATCGAATATTCCAGATTCAAAATCATAAGTCACAGGAGAATATTTTTTAAAATTGGATTTCACAGTGTAAGTTAAGAAAAAATAAAATACTGTTTTGGTTTTAAACCATTGATATAAATATTTATAAAATCTTTTTATCTTTTTTAAAACGATAAATATAATTAAAACACTTATATATATATATATATATATATATATATTAATTAACAAAATAAGACAACTGAATCAAAATAATCAATAGAAAAAAATAGTCAATAGAAAAGGAATTAATAGTATTCTTCTTCGATCATAAATATTAAATATTTTCCATACTTGAAGTACCATTATAATTTATTGAAAGAATTGATAGTGTTACCAGATTAATTGTTCTTAATTAGCAAATATAATTTCTATCGACTCACTCAAGCTTCTTTTTTTTCAGTATGAAAACAAACATAGAGAAATTGATTTTGTGTATATGATATTAAAAGAGCCCGAAAGATAGATACATATTTTTGCTAGTACAAATAAAAGAATTAATATAAAAAGAAACAATTAATAACTAAATTAGTCTCATAAAATATAAATAAGCAGCAAAACAGTTAAAAGAAGATTAATCTATTTAGCAGAGAAAAATGGAGCTTAATTTTTGATTAAAAAAATAATTTTATTTACATAATAATTGCCAAATAAGAACAATATTAAATGATTTTTATTCAAGTATTATTCAATAATGTGATTATTTATAAAACTCATAACAACTCAAAAAAGCAACCCTTTTATTTTTTTAAACTTTTTTTTTTTTGCTTTCAAATATCTTATAAACACTTCCACAATTTAAATTCAGTTCTTCAAAATATTGTAAAAAAATTTCTGAATTTTTATAAATTTTTAAACCAAACTATATTGGAAATGAATTTTTGCAAGATAAAATCAATCTAAAAGTGATTTTAGTATCTTAAATGAATTACTCTTGAATATAAATGATTCACCAGTGAAAACAAAATGATATTAAAAAATCAAAAATGATTTTTCGTAGCTGTAAAGAAATCTATAAAGCTGTGCAATGAATATTCTAGAAATTAGCTGTAACTGTTTTTCTATATTTATATATTATTATATATTTCAAACAAAAGTATTAGGAATTGAAAAAAAAATATATTATTATCTTTCATATTGCATTTTGTCTCAGGTAGCATTTTGATTACAAAGATAAGTAAATGCCATTTAACAAACTAAATGCAAGACAGTAAATGGGCAAATGAGTTATTAACAAACATTCTTCCCTTATATTTCAAAAAAATATTCGTTTACCTGATGTCATTTTTGCAAAGGGTAAATAAAGAAATTTTAAGAAGCGTGGCGGCTCTTCTTTCAAACGTGGTGCATAACTGGTTATAAATTATTTTTCATTAGAAATTTAACTAAAAATAGGATCTGTTTCACCGCTTACTGAAGCTCTTGCTAGTCTTGTTTTTCTTAAATGTTTGTGAGACACTTTTCAGAATTAAAGTGACTTTATATGATTTGAAATAGCATGATTTGGAAATTTATATTAATGATTTTAATAAAAAAGGCGTTATTTACATTTTATTAGGACTTTCTCACATTACTATCCAATTAAAAATAAGATTTATAGTTTCATTTGAAATGTGTGTATGTTTTTTTTTTACAGAATCTCACCGGTGAATTTATTTTTCACGTTTTATGAACCCTCTCAATCGAAAAATGCAGTGAATAAACCACCGATAATTTTCCTTCATGGGATTCTGTCCACACCTTACTGTTGGAATAAAGTGAGAAATAAAATATGTGAAAAAACCGAACGAAAGGTAACTAATTACTTTTTTTATAACCAGAAATACAATATATTATTTCCATTCAACTTCAGTAGTTATATTATCCATTCAGTCTTCTCCAAAATTTTCTGTTCGCTTTTCAAAACTAATGATAATAATTCTTCTTTGATTTTCATGAATATTTAGATAATTTAACATTTCAATTTTTTATGTATGGCAATCTACATTCTTCAACATATAAGGGAGGATAATTACAAGGAAAAAAAACTATTTACTGTATTAGCAAAAGTAAGTGACTTTAAATTCCTAACTTAAACTTGTTATAAGTCTGAATGACTTTTTTCGTATTCTGTAATGTAATGAAGAAAACGGTATGTATTTGGGTCTCCTTCCTTTCCTCTGAACTGGATACGAAATTTGATACAGATCTATCATTTTATTTCCAAATATACCAAGTTTATAAATTTTGTACTTTTGATTATCTTGTTCATATATTCACAAATATACAGACAAGTGATTACATTTCTGACAAATTCACTGCAAAGTTTGATACTTATCTTAAATTCTAATATTTAATCAGCATAATATATTGAATTATTTCTGAATTACCATATTAACATACACTTAGAAAGGTACATTTTCCCTTCAAACAAATTTCGACATATTTTTGGCAGATATTTATAACTAAAATGTAATATCCATGATATCACTAGTTCTTTGGAGACTGACACGATAAGTCTTTCATCTTACATGATGGACGTAGGGTCAAGTTTTTTTAATTATAGCTGTGTAATAGTAAATTTTAATACAATTTGAATTCATTTCGATTTCAAATAAATAATATATTTATCTTGAAATCCATATCCTGTTTTTTAAAAGAGTTGTCATAATGAAACTTTTTTGTGGCAATAATTAAGTATACACTTCTCCTCTAAACATAAATATTGTCATAAATTTTAAAAAAAAGCATAATAACGATATCATACCTATTAAGATATGTGTTGTGATTTTAAAGTAATTTTTTTCTTAATTTTACAGAACAGTGCATTAATTATATTTTTGATCGTTGCAAGATAATTTTTTGTAGGTGGGGTGTCGACAGCAAAATGAGCTATGATTGTATGCAGAAAATGAAGGACAAATTTCCACAAAATGCAAGATTATGCTCCTCTCATATATACAAACATAGCTAAACTCAACTTTGTTGATCCTATATTAATTTAAAAAATCAGGGGGAAATGACAGAAATATCATATGCATGGCACCAAAATGCTCACACAATAGAAATTGTTTTTTAAAAAAAGAGTTCAAAACAACATTTGCTAGTATTGTCGGAACTATTGTGGATGACCACATTGAAACACTGATAGGATTTTGATGTCATAATCAAAAGTTGATAAGTTTGATAGATTTACGAATGTTTTCTTTAACAACTTTTCCATATTGTCTTGGATGAAGAAATACAGGTGATTTATAAATGGTGAATATGAATGCTAAAGTAGATCAGATGTTCAGACATATCGACCACAGATGCATATGCACAGTTAAATATGTTCATCCTGTTAGAAGTGTAATGCGTCACAGAATATAGTAATTAGCATGTCAAATATTATTATTTTGTAAAGTATACAGTGTACTATATAACATTATGCAACGTACATCTCATATTACTACAGTAATTAGCATGTTTTCATTGAATTTGTAAGTTTTTATCAGGATACTTTCATTCATTGAAAAAAATAAATATGAATAGTCTTAGGAAGTTCAAATTCATTTGAAAATCTGATCTACTTTGCATGTTTTTTTTCCTTCCAATTACTGCAAGCAAGAGTGATTACTTCGAGTCATTCGAAACCATACGGAAAACGGAATGACTGGGATATTTCGGCAGCGTTGGATGGAACTTTACATTGTTGAATCTTTTGAACTCATATCAGCACGGTGCAACTTGTCCAGTTATCGGTAGATACCAGTTATTGGAAGCAGAGTCCCCATATTTCTGTACCCACTAGGGAGGTGAGACATATCACCACACCGAAAGCCTTTTCCCCCATATCTAATTTACGCCTAGTAGTACTGATACTATAGTAAAACTATGATTTGAATTGCATTAGAAAATAAATTTCTTTTGATAATTGAAGAGACCACAAATATGCTACATGCAGAAATACTCTAATTGAAGAATCCATAAATTTCTATTTCTGCCACCTGAAACTATCTACATAATTTAGTCCCAAACTTTTTTGTTTGCTAACAGAAAAGTAGAACTGAAAATAATTCCTTTCAGGCTTATGCGGTAGGTTTAAGAAACCACGGATCGAGTGACTGGTCTAAGGAGTTCAGCGTAAATCATATCGCAGCAGATCTGAAGAACTTCATGATGAAGGAAAATATTTCTAAGGCTATTTTGGTTGCTCATAGTTTGAGCGCAAGAGCAGCAATAACACTTGCCCTTGAAGAAGTACGTATAACTTAATAATATTTCTTTGAATGCGATCATAATATCCCCCGTAAAAGACTAATTCAAACACATTTTCTGAAATATAAAATGAATTTCAATTCAAGAATGTTTATCACTACAGCTCATAAGTAGAAATGCACGATTATTATTATTTTTCATCTCCTGTAATTTAAAAAATATTTATTTATTCTTACGTTCTCAATTTATATTTTAAATATTGATGTTTGGTTAGTCAACTTTAAAAAACACATTAACGATATAAAATTTTTATTTAATATTTTTATTTTCTTTCATTCCTTAATTTTTCATTACTTTTATCGTTTTTTTCTATGATTTTTCATTTAGTTATTAAAACTAATTTTGAGTTTTATTTATAAAAAAAAAGAGTTTTATTTGATTTTTGCAACTGGCTAAATTTTTTTTGTAATTGTTTCTGTAGATATTTGTGGGAAAGAAGAGTCAGATAAATTTCCTGATTGAAAATGAGTGAGAAAATAGTTTAAAAAATATTTATCATTTGGATTCAAAAAATTAAGTGCATCAGAACCATCGTTTCTTGATTCAATAATATATTACATAATACTATTTTTTTTTTACTTCAGAAATTTTTGTCACTTTACACTTTCCTTTTTAATGGAAGAAATAAACCTAAATTTTCGTTTCTGCAGGGGAACATACCAATTTTAAGCATTGCTGGTAATAGACTGTGAGCGAATAAATTTGGCTAATATAGATTTCACAAATATTAAGTAAATATTTTCATAAAATGTTTTGAATGCAATATATTATGATTTTATTTTAATAGTTTATTTTTAAACGGGTTAAATTACATTCGCCAACTGGTAATTCAATAATTTTTAAAACAGAAATTTATGAATAATTTTTTTAAAATTATTTAGAAAATTCTATTTAAAAAGCAATGAAATAAGTAAAGTAATGATTAATGAATTATTAATAAATAAATGAAAATATTTCAAATTTGATACTAATCCACTGAAAGAAATAAAAATTATTCCTATTCCACATTGTTTTTTTTCTTCCATTTTCCAATATGATTTTTTTTTCATTTAATGAAATTATTGAGTTCTTTCTAAAATTACATTGATATAAGTAATTTGTTTCTTTTTGAAGCCAGAAATGGTAGAAAAATTAATAATCGAAGATATGGTTTTAACCCTTGGCGACGATCAAATTGAAGCGGGAAGACGATTCTTGACGATTTTAAAAATGGCAACAAGTAGTTTGAAGCAATATCCACCTTCTATGTCCGAAGCTGTAGTTCGGAAAAAGCTTCAACAACTGTTTTGCATGACTTGGAGCAAAGTATGTGATTATATTATTATTCTGCTTATAAATTAATATATATTATGAATAATAGCTCAATTAAGTACAATACACATTAGTGAAAAAGGAAATCCATATATTAGAATGGCACTGCTTAAGGAATCTTTTCGATTCTGAAATTGTGGTAGTAACTGCAATTCAACAGACATATGAAAATATCTATAACGTTTCAAAACTTGAGAAGATTATTAAAACATATAGAATGAATTAAAGAAAACTGTAAATATGAGCAGTTCAATAGCTTTAAATTAAGTAATATTGTAGAGCTGAATGATGTATTTCGGTTGTTAAATGATAGAAAGACAAACTAAAATGCCGTAAAACTATTGAAATAATTAAGAGTACAGATTTTTGAAGTTTGTGATGCAAGGACACTGATATCTAGTCACCCTCCTCCTTGTGATGTGTGAAATAGAACTTAGGAAAACATAAAGACAGTCATAATTGATCAAAATATGACATTTGAGAAAGTTTTGGTCAAAATTTATAGAAACACATAGTTGATTATTCCAAATATTCACTGAGTTTTTTTACTTTTTTCTGGTAACTTGAAAACCGTCGACAGGTCGTCTTAAAAGAGGTGACAAGAAAATTCGAATGAATCATTATAATAACCTTTTTCTGTTTCGGTATTAATTTTGGTCTTAAGCTGATAAAATGAAAGCTCCTGAAAGGCATTTGCTGTATGCTTTCACACATAACAACAACATTCTAAGAACAATGGAGCTCTTGGAATAAATTTTTGGATTTTAAAACTTAGTCGAGAATTTGAGGTCGGTTTGTATTGAGAATCGATCATGTATACAAGTTTGTGCACGTTAAATATATCAAAAACACGTGACTTAACGACGTGCGGAAAATTAGAGAGGTTGTCGCTTCAATTATCGTCTTTATGATCTGACTTCAGAATTATGAAATCCATTGCAAAATGGTCATAGTTTGAAAATGAGATAGTGCTAACTTCAAAAAAACGGGTCAGCTTCAGTATAAGGAGTATATATTTGAGGGTAAGGAGAAATTTTGAATGACAGTTTTATCTCTTTCTTTATTATCCTGAAAACGTTGTTCGCAGAGAGATATCTTGGGTTCTCTGGGTATAATCACTTTGATATTATTTGAAAAAATCATTGGGAGTCTATTTCAATTCTTTATTAAGCCATTTAGTCGTAGTAGCTTGTTTCAGCACAAAATAATTTGGTCACTTTACCTTATTCATTTTCATGTATTCATGTATTCTGTAAGATTGCCATATTTTAAAAAATCATCTCTTATTTATCGTGAAGGTGGCATAACTGAAAATTAGCAATCTTCTCATCATCATCATCAGTAAAATCTTATTTGCATGCCTCAGAAAGACATCATGATTAATATTGAATGCATTTTTCATTTTCTGCGTATTTTCAATAGCGTGAAATCTGTAAAAAATTTTGAGAGGTAGTTCCTTATCTTTAACAAATTGCTACTCATATTTCTTTACTTACATACTTCAAGTTGTCATCATTAAAATTCATTCCATTGTGAATTTTAATAATGACAACAGCTTTTATTTGATGTAATTTATTTTTGTTATTACCGGTTTTTTTTCTCTGTCAGGGTATAGAAATATTCTTTCCAATGATTAAATTGTGCATTTGAGAACATCAATCTTCCATTGTTAACAGTTGTTTTAAATATGTTATTGTAGAGAAAATTATATTTTAAGAATTTTAGTGCTCGTTGATCGCAAACCAACAAAAATCTAAATGCGAATCCTTAGGAGTCAACAAGCTTTAAGCAATTCGAAAACTTACATGGGCAAGGAATTTTTCAGATCGACGCAAAAACTTAGTTAATATTGAAATCTAACTTGATTCTATTCTGTCCAGAGCTGACAAATGACTTAGGCAACGAATAAAACGCATTATCTCCCAATTCACTAAGTTTAGAAGCATTTGCTCATTTTACAGAAAAGGGACAACGAAATCAATTTTTATCCAGATGATAAATAACATTCCTTCTACGGGGTCTGATGTAACTGTAATTTAAATTGGAGTAGATAGTATGCAGTAAGATGTAACATAAGCGTGAAATATTTTACTATGAAAACAAATTTACGACGCCAGTGAATAAATCATATAATAAAACCGCATTAAGCCTTCTCTGCAAATATGTTGAAATTATTTTCCATTACTCTATTTATTTTCAATCATAATATTTTATGCAGACATAAAAATTCTTTGTATTTAAAATTGCTTTCGATTCCAGCATTTTAACTTATCAATCGTTTCTTAATTTAGCGTTGAATGATAGGAAATGAAATTAGGATTATTGACCAAAAATATGCCAAGGAAATGATTCGGAAATAAAAAGGGAACATTCACTGATACTAGTAATTTTTTTGTTTGAATTAAAATTTGCTTCGCCATAAAAATACAATTTGAGTAAATTAATGTTTATTGACTTAAATAATAACTCCAAAAAAGTATTTAAATGAAAATTAAAAAAAAACTATTTCATTGCAATTTTTTTTTCCAAAAAGGACATTAATATATTATTACTTTTTTTAAAATTAGAAGTCCAATGAAAAATTCAGTTCCAGGCCAGTAGCACCCTTTCTACCCTTTCACAAGGAGAAATCAGGCAAGTTTGTTTGGGATGTTAATATAGAAATTCTAATGGAAGCTTTAGAAGATTCCTCTAAGTTTAAGATACGATTGTCTGATGAATTAGTATATCCCGGAGAAACCATGTTCGTTGCAGGAGAATATTCCAATTTTGACGTGTAAGTTTTTTGCAGAATATATTAAATTGAATTTTATATTTAAAAATTGAAAACTTCCCAATCTGTTTCTTGATATTTCTATTGCTTCTAATAACGAAGATAAAAGGTGTGTGTGTGTTGGCTCTTTTCAAATGAGATCTTTTCAGCTATAGATATAAAATTCGGTATTTTGAAGGATGAAATGTGCACCTAGGAGAGATTATTTTGGGATTTCAATAAAGTTAAAAATTAAATTGTAATTTGGTATTTTTAAGAGATAACCTTACTATTTTTTGACATGGGTTTGACCGTCTATCAATTTGTACTTTCAGAAGCATGCAAATGCTATATCTCAAACATATCAAATTTGGTATGTGATTTTGTGATTATAGTTTTAGTTCTGTGTAAAATTTTGGTTTCAATCGATTGAAGAAAACTCGAATTCCAAGCATTATTTTTGATCCAGCTCTCCATTTACTATGAACCAAACCTCAGAAATTACTTGCTAAAAAAATTGATCGAGGATCACATGGTAGTTCTAGTAAAAAATGTCATATTCACACCAAAGTTTAATATTTCATAACTATTGTAAGGTAAATGCCATGAGAAGCGGGGGTAAAACCATAATGAGATCAAGCGAGAAAGTTTTGCTGAAATCACTTCACTGGTTTAAATTTTGGAAACTGTGTAAAAACAATTTTTGCATAACTAAAAATCAGAATAATATTTTAAATATTATCATAGAAAAAAATCAAACTCTTTCTTACTTTTAAGATTTAAAAATAAGTTATTCAGAGATGCATATTGCCCCTAGGTATGTTCATTTCAAATTTGATAACAGTCTCTCCTGTGTTGCACCAACTAACTCATTTACATACACTTATTTGCCTTTATTATTAGCTGAGACATTATAAATCTTTTTCCATCATGTGCAAAAGTGAGTTTGTTCTTTATCTCAGGTTTCTTAATCTGTTCAATATTATTTTTTTTATACATTTATGAGCTTAAAGAATTTTATACATTCTAAAATTTGAAGATTTCGAATTATTTATTTTGCTTGTAGAGTTAAAATGAATATTTCATTTTTTCATTTAGGATAAAAGATAAACAGGTTATTTTGAAGCATTTTCCAAAGACCAAAATTAGTATTGCAAAAGGTGTTCATCATAGTTACCATGCAGAGAATCCAGAGGAATATATAAAAAAGGTAGCAGACTTTATAAATGCTTGAAATACACAGTGCTTTATTCAGCAGTTGTAAATACATTTTATTTTTAATTCAAAATTGTTTGTATAGAACATAAAAGAATTTAAAATATGCAAATGGCAGAATTAAATCAATTTTTCGATATAAAATAAAATTCTTTTCAGGACTTAAAGCTTGCAGTTTTTTTTCTTGCAATTTTTACCACACATAATTAAAAATGGTGTTGCTTTGGCTTATGAATAATATATTAATAGGTTTGGTCACATTAAAGTCCCTTTATAAAACAAAACCAGGGGGAATTTTAGGACGAACCTCGTAATTTTAAACCACTGTCAGATGAAGAGGACGATATCTGAGCTTGCACAAACCCTCTCCACACCGCACCACACCAGGGGGAGGACATTTAGCCCGACGTATTTAAATTGCAACATATCCCCTTACATAACGATTCTTCGATGGAATCGGGTCTCGAATCTGAAACACTTCGGTTTCGAAGTCCAGATCTTACCACCAGCAACAAAACAGAGATTAAAATCAAAATAACATATTTTATCTCTATAGTGTGTACTTGAATAAATTACTTACCTACTATTAACAAATTTTTTTTATATAGAAACATTCTTTTCTATACTATTAGATTCTAATAAATTTGACAACATTTTAAATCGTAATTAAGGCAAAAGTTAATTACTTGCATTGCGCCTTTTGAAAATAAATAATATTTATTTTAATTTTCTCAATTAAAATGAAAATAAATAAAGAAAGAACCAAAACCTGTAAGCTACAGCTGGAGGGAAAATAAACAGCCTTATGATACGGAAGCTTATCAATTCTTTCGATAAGCAGATTATAGTTTTGGATGCATATTATGATGAAATAATTTTAATAGTTTTACAGAAAGTCAGCTGGTATCCATAAAATAAATATCCATTAATTTTCTTGTGCAAAAGTAAACTATGGGTAACCAGTAGAATCTAACATAATTGACAATGAAAAATTAGGCATTATTGATTGGTTGATGAATATACAAATATTTTGAAGCCCGTTGTAGACATGTAAGAAAAACAAGATGATAAGAAGTGAAATGAAAAAAACCCCACTCAGATATTGTTTATGCCGTAACGGATATGATTTATACTTTATCTATACTTCAAATAAGAAGAACCGAAGAACACAAGCAGGAGATTTTAAACTAAGAAAAATTGTAAGTGATTCAAAAAAATGTCTTTCATTCAGGTATGTGCATAATGAATTCAAAATTCTTAATCAGCTAAAATGCTGTAAATGAGGATCTTTACAAAGAAAATAATTATAAAAAAATGACAATATATACTCCCCTCAAGGGTATTATTTGTGGTAAAAGAATACAATATATCGATTTCATAAGCAATCCTATAAGCCTCACATTTACAAACATTTCAAGAGAAATGTCAAAATTTCCAAATGAGGAAACCCTTTTTTCTTTTACGAAAAAAGTATCCTTACTGTTAAAAAAACTTAAATTTAGATTGAAATATAATTTTCAATACAACGCAAAGAATAACCTCACTCAACAAGGACAAAGGATCCCCCATCCAAAAAAAGTAATAAAAAGTTTAAAAATATTTGCTTAATTATTGCGTTTCACCTTTTGCAAATTTTCGTTTTCTTATTGTATCCTTATAAATCTAAGTGAAAGTGTCCATGTGTATCTACAAAATCTGGAAGCAGCATTTTGGATGGATGAATTTATCTGGCATCAAATAATAAATACGTATCAAATTTTGAAATGAATGCGATAACAGGAAGAGCATTTATTAGTTTTGTATTATGTGAAATTGATAATAAATCCACTCTGATTGCCGCATGAAACCTTTGTCGTTCATGCTTACTTTCAAATAAGGTGGCTTCTCTGCCATATTTAAAGGGTAGCAAATATAAAAAGGGTAATGTAGTTATATAAATGATCTTAACCACAGGTTTGAATCGTGGCTGAGAAGGCGTTAAGAAAGCAATTGTTAGATGATATTTTAACAATATGCCAAATTTGGTACACGATACATTAATGCTGTCGAAGAAAATGGAAGCGGAAGAGAAAAAATCACAAGTATGTGAATTAGATGTTTAATAAAATTTAATAAAATAAGAGAAAAATTTAATTAAATAATTTAATAAAATAAGTGAAAAATGAATGAGACAATTGAAGAAACGGAACAAGGATGCTAAGATGCCGTATTAAGAAATAATGATATAATAAGAAATAATGGTATATAAGATAATAATAATACATAAGAAATGAATAATAATAATAATAATAATGATATGTAAGAAATGAATAATAATAATAAGGATATATAAGAAATGAATAATAATAATAATAATAATAATGATGTATAAAAAATAATGAAGAAAAGAATGAACGGTGAATGTTAGATATCGTTGAGTGGCCTGGAGGATTCAAATTTTTTTATTTATAATTTATTTGCATGTAAAAGTGACTAACTAATGAAGAATTGCATAAAATACTAACAGAATTTAGAGATCAGTTGGATTCTCTGAATACCTACTTTCCTGGCTTTTAAACTTTAAATATTTATTCGAATTATTTAAAATACCATCTTATTATATAAAAAATACAGAAAAAAATATAAATTTAATGGAATAAAACTTCAACAAATTAATCTTTATAAAAATTTAAAATGTATAAATTCCAAAATAAAAAAGAAGGGAAAATCCTACTAACTAGTTAATTTTATGCCAAAGAAATTTTATTTAAAGATTAACATTGATAAAAGCATTGAATCAAATGTCTTGGTAAACCAATGACGTTTGTTTGAAGTGTATCACAAAAACAAATCATTGTTAAAATCTATACATCAATTCAAACTTAAAAAATACATTAAAATTTGAGAAAAAATTATATGGGAATGGAATTGGCTCCATTAAAATACATTATTATATCATTACCATCCAATCTGACCCTATCTTAAAACATGAGGAGTTTTAGAAAATGCTGAAATAGTTTAGTTAAATTAATGTCCTGTTTTAAAACAGCATAGGGCTATTTTGGGACAAACCTTGTAACCTTGAACCACGGTCAGATGACTTGGACGATTAAGTCTGAGCTCGCACACCTCTTCCCACCGAAACCCCCTAGCAAGCAGACATTTGACAAGCGGCGGTCCCACGGAGGGAGGATACACCGATTTGGTCATAAATTAGATCTCCCACCCACTGGGGGACCTCACTCCAGCCTCGCCTGTTGGCCGTCTGCGGACGTCGGAGAGCTTCCCACAAGATGTAGGTAGAAGGAGAAAACATCAAAGGCCCGGATAATCTGCTCGGGTTACGGGGGAGTCAAAGAAAAGGGTCGAAAGAAAAGAACTGGGACTCAATTAGTTTTGAGGGTAAGTTTGTTTCTTTCAACTATGCAAAACAGTTGTGTCCCTCAGTTTCTTGCCATGGAATGGAGCAATGAAACTGTTATGGAGTTTTTAGATCTGTACGGGTTGGAACCAGTTATATGGAATTCACGGCATGAGGGCCATAAGGATCGTGCCCAGGTGCATGATGCCTGGAGAAAAATACAAAATTCTATGAGCATTGAATGCTCATTGGATTTATTAAAAAAAAAAAAAAGAAAACCTGATGTCCACATTCAGGAAATTGGCCATGAAAGTGAGGGAAAGTATGCAGACGGGGTCCGGAACCGAGGAAATTTACAAGCCGGAGTGGTTTGCATTCAACAAAATGCAATCTTTCCTGCATTCCGTTTATACGCCACGGAGTACAAAATCTTCTGAGGTAAGAAATTCGCTGTCTTTCCTTATTAACTTATTTCAGTTTTTTCTGATATTTGCAGTGACTCTTATTTAATATTTGTTTATTAATTTAATTACAAAAATAATCAATAATTATCTGAACTAAGAAAATCAAATTAAGATTAGAAAATAGTTGCTATTTACATGAACTTGTGTAATGAGTGATTAAGATTTTTAAAAAAATATGCCACAACTAAATTAGTATAACAGAAAATATAGCATATTCCTTCATTATTAGTATAAATTTTACAAGTAATTATTCAATTTTGCAACAATATTAGCAAACTTTAATGTCTAAGAAAGAAAAAATTGTAGCTTAACCCTTTTAAGAGCGGGTCATTAAAATTTTGCGCAAATTTCTTATGATAATTGCAGTAATTAGGAAAAGTTCAGGTTAATAAAAAAATTTATTTTAAGTTTTAGGTAATTTGAAATATTGAACATACAATTCATGACATTTATTAAGAATTATCTAAATTATATCAAACATATTATATATATATATATATATATATATATATAATAGTGCAATTTAATACAAATATCAACTAAGAATAAGAACTATCTAAATAAAATGACAAAAATATACATTCACAATTAAATTAAAATTGATAAATGTCAAACAAAAAGCAATATATAGATAAGCATTAACAGTATATGTCTTGCCATGTTAATTTCCCTCTTGTCTTGAAATATTCAGCATAGGAGTTGCGAATATTTTTTGCAACTTCTCCCGATTTTCTTGCCGCTTTTTTTAAGGGCAAGAAAGAAGTCATTGCACTTTCGTCGTTTCTCCAGGTTCCGGGAACCACTTCTCCGTCGGTTTCGGTATCAAATGTACCTGGTGGTGAATATGATGAAGACGCACATTTTCGCATAAAGTTATGCAAAATCGCACACGCCAGAGTCACATTGGTAACCTTATCCGGCTGTAAGGCCATCGGTTTTCTAAAAACTCGGAAAACCGATGCCATTATGCCGAAAACATTCTCAACAACTCGGCGTACACGAGATAACCTGTAATTGAAAGCTCTTTGAGCGCTCCCTTTTTCCAAATTGCCGGGATATGGCTTCATCATATGAGGACGTAAGGCAAATGCCGAATCTCCGAGGAAGACATACGGCAATTTTTTGCCTGAAAGCTGCAATTTCCTATCTTAAGCAATTTTCAGTTGCCCCCTTTTGAATTTGGATAATAAGGATGAGTTATTAAAAACTCCTCCGTCACTTATCCGCCCTTGACAACCAATGTCCACAAACGTGAAGCAGTAATGGGCATCTACTAGAGCCAGTAGTACCACACTGAAAGTCCCTTTATAATTAAAGAACTCAGCAGATGTATTGTTTGGACACTGTATGATGACGTGTTTTCCATCAATCGTCCCCAAACAGTTTGGAAAGTTCCACTGCTTTTCATATCGCTCTGCTATGAGCAGCCACTCATCTTCATTTTTCGGCAACTGAAAAGAAAAATAGATATAAGTTTAAAAAATAGAAATAGTTATTATAAATGCAAATTTAATAAACAGCAATATTTCAATAAGGCTAAAAATTACGCTTCTATTTCAGAGACTAGAATATATTTCTGATGAGGATGATGAGGAAACACCCTCCAGCCTCAGTCATCAAACAGCACATCCCAGCACATCTCAGGATGGTGCTGTTCAAGGTGAGCCCCCAAGAGGGAAAAAAAGGAAAGCTGAGTCCATCGATAAACAGATGGACGTGGCATTCAATTTTTTGAAAGAAGTTGCTTCCAAACCAAAAGCTGTAAAAGACGAAAGTTATTTGTTTTGTGAATTGCTGTGCTGTCAACTCAGAGCTTTAGACTCTGATACTAGACAGACAGCAATCCATGAAATAAATAACTTAATGTTTAATTTGAGGAAGAAAAAACAACAACAGCCTCAAATTTTTTCCATTACAAACTTTTTGCCGTCATAAAATGAAGTTAAACATGATAGTTATAATGGAAAAAAATAAAATAAGTTATTTAAAAATGTTTCTTCTGTGTTTTTTAAAAAAAAACTTCATGCAAAAGCTGTCATTAAATTTTTTCGAGTTTCAGTTTATGGAAATGCTTATGAAAATTGTATTTCTTGTAAGTATATTATCATTAATATCTAAAATTTCTTGATATATGACGTTTTTGGTGAGCATTTTCAGAAATTTCAAATATCTAATAGATCAAATTTTTATACTAACTCAAATCATGTAAATGCAAAATATGTATTTTAGATAAGAAAAAATGTAGTAGAATTCCAAAACTCTTAAAAAATAGTAATCATTACATTTATTAATATATTAAAAATATTAAATTTTTAAATATATTTGTTCAGCATAAGTATTTTAATATAATAAATTTTTTTTTAATTAATTCGATGCTACTATTTTGAGTTAATACTAGATATGAGAAAATCATGCATGAAATTGTTGGAGAGGAATGTATTTTTAGATTAATTTTTAAAAGTATAATATCTGTAAGTAAAAATATTGAAATCCAAGTTGGTGATACAATAACAATAGCTTGACTAAAGTTATGTCAACTTATAAAATACTGCAACATACTTTAATTACATACAAAAATTTGAAATATTTTTCTGTGAATAATTTCTTCCTTTATACTTCATTGAAAACAATTACAGTTTAAAATATTTTTTAAAAGATTATGTCTATTGAAACGCACTTACAAACTAAATATCTGTTTCCAGTTCTGATAAGACAAAACTATCTGCTTCTTGTTTAAAAAAATTTACAAGTACATAAATTTTTGAATTGCAAAAGGTGAATAAAAATGTCAATGAAATAAAAAGAAATATAAGTATTTATAATTGTGGGTTTTGTGTGAGCAGTATTTATCGCTATATGAGAACAAAAAATAAAACTAATTTAAACATCATCAATGCTTATTTTACCACTGTGCTTTTTCCATAAAAGTATTTATACGCTTTTCAGCAATATATAATTGGATAATATTTATGATAACTTCTTAATTTATTATTTAATTACCATTTCACTTTTGCTTTTACATAAAACTAAATTTTTTAAAAACATGAGTTAGAGTCTCTTACCTTTATTTCTTCTCCAAGCTCCTGTATGATGGCGTTACACACATCATCTACACATCTAGATATCGTCTGTTTAGAGAATTTAAACAAATACGACAAGCTGATATAGCTGTCCCCGGTTACAAAAAAATCTTAAGGCAACAACAAGCCTTTCTTGAACCGGAATTGTCTCTCTCATGTTGGTACTTTGTTTACTGATGCGTTTTCCGATTTTTCCCAACAACGATTCAAAATCAACAGCAGACATTCGGCAAAAATTTTCAAAACTGCCTGATGGTTCTTGTTTTAAATCGCTCAGCAAATCAGTAGCACTATATCTGTAAATAAATATATCGCAGTTAGATTAAATGCAGCTAGTTTAAGTGATTTAATCATTTAAATTTTATAAATAATTTATTACAATGAAAATTATAAATACCTTTTTCGACTTTTATTCAACGAAGTCATCCACCAACGTCTCTTGCGCTTCTCCGTCTTTTTTTTTCAAGTAATTGCCACCTAAAAGCACATAAGCTGCTGCAGCACAAGCTTTTTCTTGGTCACTATCTGATTCAAGCATTTCATTCATTTTTACTTAAAAATGCTTCAAAAGAATTATCAACCTCCGGTGGAGAGCTCTGGAAATGATATGAGACCGGAAAGCTGTTTACTTCCGTCTGCAGATCGTGGGAACAGCAACACAGGCGGGGGTTGCACCGCGAAGGGAGGGGTGACAGTTTTATGGTCACATCGGTGAAGGGATCGCGTCGTGGGACCCCGGCTTTACATGACTTTTCATCTGTGGAATCGGGTGTCAAATCTGAAACCCTACGCCTCACGAGCCGAGACCTCCCACCATGCCACCGCGATCTTAGGTAATGTCGGAATCAATTCCCTCACATAATAATTTCGGATTATATGTTAGGACAGAAACACATCAATTACTTTCTTTGATTTTGTAATAAATTATTAATTTCGAAAAGATGACAATCACTCTCCTCTTGCCTTTCCAGAGACATTGACAAAATTAATAAACTCAGACAAAAACTTTTAGGTTTGCATGAAAGATAAAAATAAATATTCATTTTTATGTGCTGAGTGAAACTTTGGACGATGGTGTTTTCGGTTTTAATGTTTTCGGATGAGATAATTTAAATATTCTTCACCCTAATTTATATAACTACCAATTCTAAGGCAACAAATAATACAAAATAAAAAAATAAAAGCTAATGTGACTACAAATCTTCTAAGGGAAAATGAAATTTAGATTGGTCAATATCATTTTGTTGATTGATCAGAAATGCTGGAATTATAAAGCTCTAGGATTAAGTTTTGTTCATATTTTGTGAACTATTTAAACATATAGAAGTTTGCGTCAAGTTTATTCTAATTTTCACTTACTGAAGAGTATCTTAATTGAAGCAGCTAATTACTTAATAGATATTTTATAGCTAGTGTATCCTGTACAAATCTGAATATTAACTTAAGGGCAAAAAGTTATTGATTTTGTGAAATAGGTAGGATAAAAAATCTTTAATTACTGTAAGATAATTTTATAAATGAATAAACTGCTTTATTATCAAAAAATGGCAATAATGGTATTATGATTTCTTCACGCTATTTTGAGGCATTTCTAATATCAATCCAATCTTGTGGTCAATGTTTAATAGAAAAGTGCCGTTTCCTTTTGAAGCTCTCATTCCCAGTTCAGACAAATTCATTTTCAATGAGATTTTAATTTCCCATTTAACATAGCAAACTTGAACAATAAAAAGATTTCTGAAGATTATTTTTTCAGACAAGTAAGCGATGCTTGCCTATGTCTGACAATTTCTACAAATTATAATTCGCAAAAATTAAATTTAACATAATTATTGAAACACTGATCTTAATTCTCTATAGAGTTCAAAACATTGGTATATACCAAGGCAGTTTTTCCATTTTTTAATTGAATGATCTTATTATTGAATTATAACGAGTTTTTGAAGTATTAAATATTTAATAATTGAATGTATTGAAAACAACCTTATATTTTAAGATAATTAATATACCTTATATTTTACAATTATTTTTTTAACGAAAATATTGAATTCAAATACAGAAGATCAGATATATGATATGCTAATTGTTAAATTGAAAGTTAAATCTGATTGGATCAACAGTCTGGTCTTTACAATGAAATAATTGATATTTGATCTTTACACCAGTTTAATTCGGTTTTTTTCACTCGTATTGCCCATTTACCCATAAATTACAGGGCTTTACAACACAAATATATCGTATTCACAGACGAACATAAATTAAAGGTATGGTAGTAACTTTTTAGCATAGAATCCAATTAATTTTCCAGTTCTGCTATATGAAAGTTAATATTTAATGATTCATGATGAATTGTTAAAAGATCAAATTAAATCCTGATTGTTACAAATTTCTGCCAAAAGTAATAAAAAGTAAAATAAATCATCAAAGCAACATTTTAGGAATATTGTTATGGAAAATAAATTCTCTGTAAAAACAGTGAAAAGTTCAATAACGGGAAACAAAGCTTAGAAGGCTATACTCTAAAAAACATGAAACGTAAGGGATCCAACCAAAAAGCGTATAAAGAACTGTACTTGCAACACAAGTTTTATAACCAATAGTTAGAAAGAAATTTTATCTTTTAGCTTAAATACATGGCTCCATTTAGTAATTCGAAAGAGAAAACTAACTGAGTGGCTGACTTCAACACTTTCCCCCTCTTTTTTTAACTGCCTCGAATACAACATCGAATTCGGTTGACGAATCTGGATCTTGTTTGCTAAAAGAGATATCGCTAAATTTCTTCTTTATTCTAGAACTTTAATTCCAAAAATTACCGAATTCATTGCCAACCATCACAAACATTTCACCAATTCTGTTTCAGGTCTCCCTTCACAGTACATTGCCGGGAAGCAATATTACCGACTCATATTAGTTTAATAATAACGAAAAATTACAAAAAATATTTTGGAGAGTATTTTTTAAATTTTGCGTTCAAATAAATATCAGTATTTGAGATATTTATGTTTAGCAACTATGTTTACAGCAATTTGGAAATTATTTGCATTCCAAGGAATTAAGGAGAAAAAACAGCTTTGAAAAAAAATTAAGAATAGAGAGTTTATTAAGAAAAGAGTTATTATAACATTAATTAAGGAATTAAGAAAAAAATTAAGAAAAACTTTATTTATAACATTAATAAGAATCATTTCTTATAGCTGCGATAAGATAGATACAAGCAAATTATAATAAATAATTTAACATTCATGTGTTGTAAAATCATACAGGGTTTCGAATCATAAGTAGTAAGTAGAATAAGTCATAAATAAGCTTACAGCAATTTTATTTGTTGAGTAAATTTTACTAAGAAAATAGAATTTATCGTATGTATGGAGGCGTTTGAATTCACAAATGTGCAAGGTATTATTTAAATCATCTGCATAAGCTATACAGATATCAAAATAATGGAAATACCTGTGAATAAAAGTAAGATTTTCGAATGCGCTTCATAAGAATTAAAATATAATAACCATCAGTTTTTTATAAATAACGATGGATATATTTTCTTAGTATGTGTTTGCTTTATTGAAATTCTTTAATTCTTGGATTCTTTTAGAAAGCGTAAAATATTGAATTTCTCAGCTTTTTAGAAAGGCCAAATTGTAGGAGCCCATCTAGATAGATCAAGTTTGACTCAAACATCTCAACTTTCAAGTGTTTCTAAAGGTACGGTATCTGCCTTGGCAGCATACACACAGTGTGGCGAGACAAGCTCTGCAAAGCACAATATTGGGCAGAAAGAGAAACCCGGCGAAAGAGATCGACTGGTATTGAAGCTGACTGTTATGTCTAAAAAGCGGACAACTGCAACAAAGGTGACCACAAAGCTCAATACCCATTTGAATTCTCCAGTGTCAGTGAACACAGTTAGGTTAGAAGAAACCGTCATAAACAAAACTAAAAGAAAAAAAAACAAAACAAAAATTCTTGGGAAAAGAGTCAAAAGAGCAACTCCCCAGAGTACGAGAGTGAAGTTCCCTTCTACAGGGACAATAAATATACCGACAACAACAGTAAGACCACGGGATTTTACTTGATTGGCGGCTAACTCCTCCCAGTAAGACCACGTGATTCACTGAATTCCTAAGAACAATAATGACAGAGTAGCTATTCCTAAGCCATTTATCACAGACGTTCATGGTAAACGCCGTCTACAGTGGCGTCACATCTTCCACTTATCAATCGACAAAACCTGGTCGATTGATAAGTGGAAGAACATAACATGGTCTGGGGACTCGTTTTTCACACTTTTCTCAAAAGCATCACGGGTGCACATTTGGAGGATATTTGCACTAGCGTCAGATGGTGATTGTTTCTTTCCAACTGTCAAGCATGAAGGTGAATCTAGCATGATATGGGCCGTCATGTCATAATTGTCTGCAGGACCAATCGTAACCTAGAAAGGAAGGATCGCTAGGAAGAAGTATATAGAGAATTTTTAATTGATCAGGCACTTCATATGGTGCAAAATTTGTTTCCAGGAATTTTCCAGAATGAAATGTATTTATAAATGCAGCAAGACTTGTACAATCCTGTTGTGATGGACACGAGAAGGAAATTAAATATCTGCCTTGGTCAGCACAGTCACCTGATCTCAATAAAATTGAACTGTTATGGCCTATTTTTGAACGTTCAATACGGAATCAGTGTAATATTCCTCTAAACACTATTCAACACTTTCATGAATTGATTCCTAAGCAAATTCAAGCTGTATTACATTCCAAAGTCGGTTCTACACCATACTATTAAAGGGTTCTTTATGAGTCTAAAGTGTTTCTCTTATTTTGATACCCACCTTACATTTTAGTTTTAATTCATTTATTTTTATTTTACTTTAAGAATTACCATAATTACATTACAGAGGTAACACACACACACACGCACACACACACACACACACACGCACGCACACACACACACGCACGCACACACACACATGTATATATATATAATATTTTCGTAAATCTTGGATGTATAAAACAGGAAATTAAAAGGACGGAAAAGTTTTGTTAAAATGCCTAATGAGAAATTATTTAAACAAATCATAAAATATATTGAAAAAATGCAACTGATAATATTGAAAGGTTAATTGTTAGCATTTTAAAATTTTGTAAAAATGAATTTTCTTGGGCAATTTTAAAATTTTCTCTCTATATTAAGTGAAGATACACTATGAAAAAGCGACAGGAAAGAGAGTACACTATTTTGGGAGTACTCTGTGCAAACCTACTCTGCTTCTGAAAGTTTGCTTTCATTGTTAATTAGGTTATTTTGTCTCAGAAGACTATTAATGACTTTTCTCTATAGCAACACCAAATGTATTGAGAATATATTCATTTACAGAGATGAAATTCTCCATGCTTAGATTTAGTACATTAACAACAATAGCGTATCATTTCGCTTGACCTTCAAAAAGTGTTTCAACGTAATATGTGTTTAATTACTTTTTTTTATTAATGCCATATTTGTGGCTTCCTTGTTTCATAATTTCTTTTATATCCTTCTTTTTGGATTCATCTGATTTTCGAAATGATAGTTAGATCTGTATTAACTCTTCTGTTTCCGTTTGTTTCAACTTGAACATCATTTAGGGTTATTTTCAGTACTTTTAAAACATCTTTTTGATCATTTTAAAATTTGGCAAAATTTTATAAACTCCAATGGATTCAAAAAATAAGTAAGCGAATATTTTTGGATTGTATTTCTAACAAAACAAAATGCTTGTCTTGCGTTTACAAAGAAAAGAATTAGTTTAGTTTATACTATATAAATATATTGCAAATGAAGCCACAAACTAACAGTAACGGAACTTCATTATTTATTTAGTGAGTAAATTCGTATATATTTAATTTATGAAACATTATATATATTTAATATCTTATTTAAAAAATAAAATAAATAAATTTGAAGTAAGAATTATTGTCCATTTTCAAATTATTTTGTTTCTTTTTTTATGTATGATAATATTTATAACTAAATTAATCAAATTATTGGGTAGATAAAGATAGTGGTAATGAAAATGAAATATAAATGATAAAAAAAAGAAAAGGAAGAAGGAATAAGAAAAGTATCTGTATAGTTTTCTTTGCAACAGATTTAAACAAAATTTAATTATTACCGCAAATATGAAATGAATTTTCTATAACAATATAGCTTCAAATTTATGTGAAAGCAATGCGAAAATATTCTCGATTTTTTACTATTTTATATATATTATATATATATTATTACTATTATTATATACTATTTAATATATATTATATATATATTATTACTATTATTATATACTATTTAATATATATATTATTATTCTGAAATAACGTATATAATTTCTTTAAGTCTATATTCATGTCAATACTTAGAATATTTAAACGCTTTAAATTTACTATTCAAACAAAAATATTTTTTATTACTTTTTGTATAGATTTTATTGCTTAGGAATGAGACGGCAATTTAAATTAAAATTTTTATAGATTTTTTGAGAGTGATTTTTATTTTTATCATAAAATTTTAATTTATAGAGATTCTAAGTTTTATTAAAATCATCATAAAATTTTTTGAGAGTGGGTAATTATTTTATTTGAAATTAACACATTTGAACTTATTTTTTATGTACAGCGAATCGCATTGTGTAAGAAACAAAAGGAGTAAAATTTGTGGATATGGACTTTTTGTTATTGTATCTAAAAAAGCTGTATTTTTTTCTACATATCAATTTCGATCTTAATGACCTTAAAAAACAGTTTTAATTTTTGTCATATAATACATCTGTCATACATCTTAATATAAGATGTCATACATCTTAATATACATTGTAATTCTGCATTTTATTGCAACTATCATAAAAATTAAGAAGACGTGTGATTATTTCATTTTAAATTAACGCATGTGAAAACATTTTCTGTACTAAGAATCGGAATATGTAGGAAACCAATAATTAATAATTTCCATTAATTAATTACTGTAGTTTCTTAATAACTGCAATGAAGAATTAAAATATGTGGACATAAACTTTTTGATATAATACATATAATAACTATATTTTTTATTACATATAAACTTCGATCTTAATGATCCAATGGTAATAATTTTCATTTGCGTTATATAATATTAAGATGTCATACATTTTAATAGATATTGTGATTCTGCATTTTATTACAACCGTCGTAAAGACTAGAGAAGTATGTAATTATTTTATTTCAAATTAACCCCTGTGATTTTTTTTTTCGATATGTTATGAGCCGAACTGTCTAGAAAACAAAATGCCAATCATTTTTATTCATGGGATCCTTTCATCATCTTACTGTTGGAATAACGTAAAGAGCAAAATTTGTGACAAGATTGGAAGAAAGGTAAAACCATTTTCAATTCCTTAAACTTTACAGGAGCTAACATTAGTTATTTAACATCTTGATTGATGTTTTATATTCAAAAAAACTAAAATTAACAAGGTAGCAATCAGAAAATTATAAAAAACATTATAAACAAATTTTAAATAAAAATATAAAACATATAATCTACGATCGCAAATTTCAAGTTATCATGTGAGAGTATTTTTCCGTCGAATTGCTTCTATTGTAGAATTACTAGGGTGAAACCCTATCTCTCTAGTCATATAATTTATGAGATATAACGAAAACCATCTGCGTATGCGTAGTAGATGACTCCATGGGATTGCCTGTAATAAATACATAAGACTACTATACTGAAAAGTGTTTTCGAGATAGATGAAGACTCCAAAACTTTTTTACCAACCAATGAAAAATTGAAAAAGAAAATCGCTTTTTATGGTTTGCTCATTGTCTACGTGATTTCGATCTTTAACCCTTCCTAGCCAAAAAACATCGTGTTCTCGCATGACAAAAAATTTATATATATTTGCTGTTTACTCATATTGAGACTTAAACAATTTGTTGCTTTAATATATATATAACAACATATATTTAAATTTTTATAACATATATTTTAATATAAACAATATATATTTAAATTTTTCAGCAATAATTTAGTATGTAAATGTAATTCCTCCGAGTGTACCAAACTATTACCTAAATGTTATAAGCTGTTTTAAAAATGAATATTAATTGTCAAATGGTTAAAATTGAACTGTCATAAGTCATAAGCAGAAGTTTACGTCTGTTACAACTATGTTAATGTGAGTTCCTTTCATTACTGATTGTAGTAGCAATAGAAGAAAAAACTACTCTTTAGAAATTTGACTCATTCTTCAGAATGCGAAATAGAAGGAAAACTGCTTTTTAGAATAAGACTCATTCATTAGAATGTGAAATGGAAGGGAAACTGCTCTTTAGAAATATGACTAGTTCTTCAGAATGTGAAATAATAGAAAAATACTTTTTAAAGAATTCAGTAAATATAATGGTGAAGTAAATTTCAATAATATATGAAAAAGAAATTTAGCGATTTTTTTCTGTGTATACTTTGCTAATGAAAACTGGTTGTTCTCATTATTTGTTGTCAACTTCAGAGCTGAAGACTATTTTTTGGATTAAATTCGATATAAAAGCATAAAGACAACTATGTTTCCGTAGGATTCTATGGTGATTTATCTGCCTAGTTCTCTGTTAACCCGTAATTGAAGACATGAGTTCCTCACGCGGCCATATAAATGAAGTCAAAATAGCGCCATTGTTATTTTTCTTTTTTTTAATCTTTTGCAAACAGCATTAATCTTTATTTTTGAAACTATACATTCAAAGAAAGGCTGCAATTGCCAAAAATAGTACATTTTACGATATCAAATGTTGGACAGATGTTATGAGAAAAACTGAACAGTTTTCTAATAAGTATTTACTTCCTTTAGATATCACGGAAATAAACTAACGTTAATAACTGTTAAAATTTAACAATCAAAAATGGAGAATACGTTATTTTAAGAATATTTCTTTGTACTTTTTTCATTTCCCAAATCAAACGCCTTTTCATTGACCTGGTGTAAATGACCCTATAAAAAACAGCAAAAAGTTTCACTCGGTTATAATCACGTTTTACATACTTGCACTTTTGCCAGTATACTGTTCAAAGAATAATTTGAAAGTACTGAGGAAATGAGTGTATTCAAGGAAAAAATACCACGTGATAATCGATGAACAACGCGGTGTCATTTTGACTTCCGTCACCAGTAACAGGTTAATCCCCCAAAAATAAGCGGATTATGAGATTTTTTGACAAGAAACCGATTTCAAACGAAAAGAACAACAGTAACAAACAGTAAAACAATGAAGTAATGTATTTTTTAAAAATATTTGTTATTCCCCATTACAATTACTTTCTAGGATAATTTTCTCATATTAATTTGTATTCCAAAGATTGTGATTTCCATTTATATATTTTAATTTGCCTGGGACGTTTTAGATCTTAGGCATCGCTTTGGAATTCAGCTGTTAAAAGTTTTTGATTTTTTCGTCTAATGTTTCTTTTTCAAACTAATTTTGGAGCATTTCTTTAGGCGTGGAAATGTCATACATCTGACATTTATTTGTTACTTTAAAGCAGTGTTTCTCAACCTTTTAGTATTCACGGCCCAATTTTCAATCCTAATTTTCATCGCCCCCCCCACCGCATACAATAAAATATATACAATAATAATGTATTTTGAGTATTTTGGAGCTAAACCTACACTACAACCTTAAATTTAAACTTTACAAATTAAAAAGAATACTGAAATTTATTGGTATTTGGCAACATCGATCCTCAGTATTGAGAAAACAAGAATAATATGCCTTTTTATTGCTCTTGCGTCCATCCATGTCGGGCATTCCCACGGTTTCGCGAGAAGTTTCGATTTGTCTGGAATTTGTCTGGTCAGCTTAAAAGTTAAGTTAGGAGCGTGAACAGATGTAAACAAGTGTTTTCTCATAGGCAGAAGGAGAAAGTTCTATGACGCCAATTTCAATTCCAGACAATCTCATTCGAGTCGATCCTTCTATCGCCATGGAATCTATTCTGAATATGTATGTTATATAAAATTTCGTGTAATTGCAATTCACCATATTAAATATTCACGGCAGCAGACTTATACAGAATGATGGATAAATTTTTAAGCGGGCGTAAGCGAGCATTAGACGATAGACAAGCATCAACAAGTACACAGACAAGCGTGGTTCCGAAAGTAAAATCAAAATAATATTCTCAAGAATATTTAAATTTTGGGTTCACTAGTACTGAAGAAAATGAAGAAGCAAGGCCCCTGTGTATCATTTGCTCAAAATTGTTGGTGGCAGACAGCATGAAACCTAATAAACTTAAACGACATTTGGAAACGTTTCGTAGTGAGTACGTAAACTAACCCAGAGAATTCTTCGAAATAAAATTAAAATCATATGAAAAGCGAAAATCATTGTTTAAAAAAACTTTGTCTGGGAATGAAAAGCTTTAATTGCCTCTTACAAAGTTTCATATAAAATAGCCAGATGTAAAAAGCCTCACACCATTGGTGATGAGCTTATTTTGCCAGCCGCAATTGAGATTGTAGAAATTATGTTTGGAAATAATTTTGCAAAGCAATTTCAGTCTCTACCTCTTTCAAACGATACTTTTGCCCGTCAAATTGCTGATATGGCTGAAGATGTAGAGTGTCAGCTTTTGTCGAAGTTACGTGACAAATTTTTTTCAATACAACTCGATGAGGCCACAGATAGTAATTAAGATGCTCATTTCATTGCCTATGTCAGATTTTGTGATGATTTGTCAGTAGTAGAATTACTTTTCTGCAAACCAATAGAACTCAAAGCAACAGCAGTCGCATTATTTGCTATCTTAAATTATTTTATGAACGAGACAAACATAGAATAAAAAAAATTGCACTTGAATATGCACTGATGGTGCTCGTTCTATGTACGGAAGATTCCAAAGTATTCAAGCACTTGTGAAACAAAAATCGCCACAGTGCGTCTGAACACATTGCTTGATCCACAGAAAAGGTTTGGCTTCCAAAGAAATGAGTCCTGGTTTGAATATTGGTTAACGGTTGTAACAGTAATAAATTATATAAAAATGAGAACCCCTAAATCAAGAATCTTTTCCGCACTTTGTAAAGACATGGGTGCAATACACTCAGCATTACTATAATATTTCATTGCGAGGCAAGATGGTTATCACGAAGGGCATTTTTGCAACGTGTTTAAAATTTAATTGAAGAAATCGCCGTTTTCCTAGAAGAGGAAAACAGAACGGAAGCTGAGAATTTTCACGATATTTTATTTGCGACGAAATTGAGCTACATGGTCGACATATTCGAGAAATTAAATAACTCCAAGGATCAAATAGTATTGGATACGAGTGATAAAGTTAATGCTTTTTGTAGGAAACTGAAATTGTGTACCAGAAATTTAAAGCAAGAAAACTTAACTATGTTTGCAAATTCGAATGATTGTATTAAAACTTACACGGCTGAAGAACAACATGTAAAAGTTGTTTTTGTAACCATTGAAAATCATTTAGCAATGCTAGCAACGAATTTCAAAAAGTACTTTCTTGCTGACGACAAATTGATAGCAAGTTACAAGTGGGTGAGGGATACATTTTAAAATACTCACGAAGGACTCTAAATTGAAGTGGAAGAAACCTTCATAGACTTCACGGCAAACGGAGAAACCAAAAAACAATTTAGTAATAAACCATTCTTTGAATTTTGGGCAAGAGTGGAGGATGAGTTTTCTGCACTAAAAACAAGGGTATTTCGCATTCTACTACCATTTTCAACATCTTACCTTTGTGAAACTGGATTTTCTGCTGTGGCTCTTTGAAGACAAAACATAGATCTCAGCTAAATATAGAAAAAGAACTGAGAGTGAGTGACCCTCCTTCGAAAAGCTTTGCTCGACAAGACAAGCCCAAGGAAGCCACTAATTATTATTAAATTTCTTTTTAATTTAGTAAGTTGTTTTAATTTAATAAGTTAATTATTAAATATGTCGAAATGTATTTTGTTTGTATGTGTGTGTGTTCTTTCCTTTCAGTCACTTAATCAATTTTTTTAAATAACATTTTCTGTTGGATATGCTTGCGCCCCCCTAGGGGGGCGCGCCCCACAGGTTGAGAATCACTGCTTTAAAGATTTGCTTTTTGTCTCCCATTATGGATAATTAGTTGATCTTCTTAAAAGTTTTTCCAGCGCTATTTGTAATGAGATTTTCATATAAGTATCCCATTTATGGAACATTTTATATATGGGAAATAACTATCCCGGTTCAAAGGTGATATTTCTTTTGTTCATAGACGCTACTTAGTCAACACTTCTGATAAGATTCTACAAAATTATTTATCTTCAGCAATCGGCAGGTCCTCTTATATTACCTCCATTAAGAGGAATAAATAACCATTAATTACCTCCGATGTCTTAATAGATGCAATGGATACAACCTTTGAAACTGACTGATTACATATAAACCATAAAAATCTAAGATATTCTTTACCTTGTTAGAACACATGGTAGGCTATATCATTGGGTCATGATAATCTCTTTTGAGGTATTTCTGTCTTCCAAAAATTATTTATTTCCAATGCACTAGCTGGTATGTTAACACTTCTGTGAGAGTGTTAACCTGATACTGAACATCCTTGAGGACTTGGTTCATGAATTCACTTTGCCCATGGAGGAGACCGAATGCATAAAGCCAACTACACGCAAATGTTAAGGTATGCTAAACTGTATGTATGTTGTGACTAATGGTATTTTACAAGCCCGCTAACAGTTATTTGTCATGGATTTAAACCGAATGAATGTCTCTTGTTTTCTATTTGGCAGCGCCAACCAAGAGTAAGACTTAGCTACTTCATGCTACACATTCTTTTGTATAAGTCCGTTTTACAGTTGGGGCACATTCACGCAACTCACAGATAGAATCCCATGGAGAAGAAGAACAACCATGCCTGAACTGACTATCGAACCCGGGACGGCCAGATCGCGGAGAAGACAAGCTATCCCAATGAAATGATATTTCATAGAGAGCTGAAGTATTTGAGTTATATTTATGAATTCATAGTATTTTTTATTTAGAAAGATACCTAACTGTAGAACCCATATCAAGTAAATTAAAACAAGGCTCGTTATGCTGTAAAACTAATGTCAAAGCAAAAGATATATGTGTCGGTATACTTAAGATCGTGTTTGTTAGTTTATTAGAGTATGAAGGACAAATTTTCTCCATAATTTGATCATGAAATTAATAGCTTCTGTTACATTAAGCAATACATTTTCTTATAAGGCAATTTTCTAGAATTGACATTTCATATTTTAATTATTGATATCTTTAAATTAAAGCATTAGCAAGAGAAATTGAATAAAGTATATAAATAAATCTAAATCTGAATTCGTTTAGTCTCAAGTACATCTTTACTAATATACATAAGTAAGAAATTAAATCTACATTTCTAAAGAAGCTCAAAATTTCTTCTTAGCAGAATTCAGGACATGAAGTATGCATTTCTACTAGTTTCATAACCCTGTTTGTCCCATTCTTTCTCCGTAGCCTTCAGGTCTAACAAAAACTTTTAATTATTTTATGTCAGTGGCCTCAAATTATTTTAGACAAAAGCAAGATCATACTGATTTTTTCTTCTAAATTGCGACAAGTATATAGGAAAGAATATATCTCTGAAAGATAATTCTTTAATTTTAATAATTTCATGAACATTTATCCTCAGCATTTTAACTAATTTCAGAATAACAATTAAATTTCTTTGAGTTTGAAGTCTTTATATTTTAGGGATTCGCTACATGTTTAAGAAATCATGGTACCAGTGAATGGTCAGAGAAGATGGATGTGTATGATATGGCCGAAGATGTGAAAGAATTTATGAAGAAGGAATGCATTTCCAAGGCCTTTTTTGTTGCTCATAGCATGGGAGGCTTAGCGGCATCAGCTATCACTTTAGAACGTGAATGTATTGTTTCTGCCATTTTAATTTTTTGATATTTGAATAAGCAAAAAAATTTCCACATTCTAGGCATTTAACATTAATGTAACCATTTAATTTTTAAAAATGGTGACTGTGAAAATTATTTGAATATTTAAGGATTTTGCAATACTCCCAATGCTAATAATTGAGTGGAAACGCTCTTATCTATTACCTATTTTTAAAATTTTTAATCGATATAAATTTTATTTGAAGCACTTTTTAATTTAATTGAAATGTAATTCACTTTAAAAATATCATAATAGTAGCTATTACCCGCGACTTTGTTAGCATGGAAATTTTGATGTATAAATACAAAAATCTATCAAATAATGACAAATAAAAAAATTAAACCTAGCCTAAAAACAATACATTTAAAAGTATAAGCATATTAGAAAAATATATAACATGAATACAATTTAATAACAAAAACACACAACTAACGTAAGAACAATTTATTTAAATTGTATACCCAAAATAAAACAAAACAGCAAATTAAGTCCGTATTTTTTTTAAATCACGTCAAATCCCTTTTATTTATTGATCGAGACTGAGATAGCTATAACAGTATTTTTACGACACATAATTTTTAAACTTTTAATTTAAATGAAAACACAGTTGTCATCACGGGCAAACAAGTTGATATCACGACAATCACGCGCTAACTTTACAGGCGCCTGCATCCGAAGCTGGGCTGAGTCCATCTTAACGCTCATAGATTATTTAGCAATACGATTCGGACGGTTGTTTATCTACGCGAGACAAATGTTTATTTAAATACTTTTTTTTAAGTGCGTTGCATAACTTACACATTTTAACTATTTCTAGTTAGTAAGATCGAAGACAAAAACTGAAATGGTCAATGGCTACCCTTTTTTTAAGCCGATATGAATTGCTTGCCAACCTTTTATGGTTGCCGAGCTTCAAGAGACGTCATATCAGCAGCCAATCAGCCTTAGGCATGAGTTCACTCGCAGCTTCTGAAACAGGCGCTTCGCGAACTTTCAATGCCAGTTGGCGTAACGCACATGTCTGACATTCCTACGTCAGTTGCGGTAATGTAATGCAGATTAGAAAATTTTTATTTCCTTTATTCTGTTTTCTTTTAATATAAAAGTACTTCAGAATGAATCCGAAAGATCGATTAATTAACAACATTTGATTTTAAATACATCTAACACAAAGAAAATTAATAGAATCGTTTGGAATAAGCGGTCGAAAAGCCAAACCTCAACTTTGTTGGGAAAAAATCTGGAGTCTTACTTATCTTTGGCGGGATTTGACCTAAGATTTATGGCGAGAAAGTTAGTTTATAATTAATAAAAAATTAACCACTTAATTAACTGGAATAAAAAATAGCTTATGTTCTATTCCTGACTATAATCTATCTTTGTGCTAATTTCATCCAATTCTGTTCAGTCGTTCTGGCGTGATGTAGTAACATCCATCCATCCAGACATCAAATTTTCACATTTATATATTAGTATAGATATAGATTATCTTACTAAATTTCTTAGAAAATTATGAAATTTTTTATCCAATTTTAACTTAATAAAAAATATAAATGAAACGAATTTTAAAATATAAATGAAAATAAACTTCTAAGCTTTCTAAACTATTCTCTTTTAATTTAAATGAGATACTTTCCTTATCAGAATAGCAAGAAACTCGGAAATAAAAGAATTATTATCAAATGTAATAATTTAAAATTGTACAAAAATTATTCATTATAGTAGGGTTAGGGGGTTTTGAATCCCGAAATCACTTAGGCAATGAATATTGTAGATCAAAATTGCATAGCTAATGAATATTGAAGTTCAAAATCACGTAGGCAATGAATAAAGCATAAATAGGTATTTTCATCATCTTTTAATCGCAGACATTTTTTTCTACCTGCTTTCACCAGTACTGCTTTATTATTACGTATGATTCTTTGACAGCTGATGGAGAACTATGACATCATAGTTGTCATTTTCATGGAATGTAAGTTTTTTTTGGAGGAAAGTAAATAGTTTAATTTTTATATGTGCAAAAAAAATCCGCTTTTAATAGCAGTTTTGATAAAAGTGTTTTCTCTTTTCTCTTTCCCAAGTGATATTTCCCAATTGGAAATATCGTTTCACTTATTCTTAAGATCATTGTAGGATTTGACTCTTGCTACAAGATTAATCCATTGTGAAACTGTTTTATGAACTCAGAAATTAGGAAATAGGAATTTGTGTTTACAAAAATATTATTTTCATAAAAGTTCTATGTAAATAAAAAAATATTGGTAAATAAATTATGATTTATAAATCGCATTGCGAGGGAATCGATCAGTATTCAGTTTCCAAAGTGGCATTCCGTTTTGTATGATGAATGGAATATGATATGGAATATGATGTTGATATGGAATATGATGTTGTTTCGGTTAGGGAGTTTGTAATTTCAAAATCGTTTAGGCAAGAAATAAATCATAAAATGAAATTTTCATTTTTTTCGAAACCATTGTATTTTTTTTATAAATTAATGCATAAATTAATGCATTTTATAAATTAATCATGTGATCAAAATAATTCTCACATAATAACTTGAATTTTGCAAAAGCAGAGCTCAATTTTTTTAAAGTGATTTTTCTAGTTACCTTCATTCTGGCATATAAACAATCAGTTCAGGAGCCATCATTCCAAAAACGAATGGACCAGCATGCCTCATTGTAATTACAGATATCCATATGGCATTTATGAACTTCGCAGATAGCTACAATTAGATCATGATCAGAAACTATAATTTACAGTTGGACCCAATTTCAAGGAGAATCAATCTATTTTTTTATTTGATCTAAGCATAAAGAATATAATGTTATTTTCAAATTTTTTCAGTCATTTTTACGGCATAAAATTATCCAAAGGGACATCCAAGATGTTTAACTGCTTTAATAGATTCAACAGTGTCAGTAATTCTAATACATAAATACATTTTCCTAAATCTAAATAATAAGTGTAAAAAAATTGAAGTACTCAATTGATTCGAAACTATATAACAACTTCGTAAAATATTTTCTTCTATTTTTAATCAAACTGATATTTAATTGAATTTTCAAAGGTTATATTAATGATTCTTTGGTTGCCTTAGAGCCTGAGATGGTTGAAAAGTTTATAGAAGAAATTTTACGAGAAGCTGATTCAGTTCAATCTTATAACTAGCTGCAATTTGCTTAAAAGAATTTTCGCCTAGTGTATCTGAAAATGTAGCTCAAAAGAAGCTTCAACACGTATTTACTTATGCCTCGAGCAAAGTATGTAATTTTACTAATATCTTAATAAATTTAAACCTTTCATTTCTAAAATTCCATTATACTAAATGAACCAACATTGATAATATACATATTATGAAGGAAAATAATTTATAAAAGATAAAATCTTAAATTACATTACACTGCTGAAATAATGAATTCCTAGTTAAAATTGGAAATTAAAAAAAGGAATTTGATAGTGAAACGCTTTGAAAATAGTCATTTAAAAGATATTGGAACACTTGGTATGAATAAATACAAATCTATTTATAAAATTATTTATCACATTAAAATAAAAACAAAATGTATCAAGATATACTTTGACATTTGGTGTACAGTTTGTAAACAAAATGTTATTGGTATTGGTATTTTAGAATAATAAATTGATCTAGCTTTTCAGATATAATTCAAAGGCAAGCAGGAGACAATAAAGTATTGCAACACTTTTGAAATGAGAAATTCAACAAGCGTATAGCACGTAAATAGAATTTAATTTACTACCACGTTTTCAGACTATAATTTTAAATATAAAATTTTCAAAAAATAAGATTAGTTATAGAAAAAAAATGACTAGAAATGAAGATGTATCGGTTCATGAGCAAAATCTTACAATAAATCATCGAAAAAAATATGAATCAGTTCGCTATGTATTACATATCTAGAAATTGAGTTAGTTAACTATTTTTAACATTATCCGCAAATTCAAGAAAACAAATTCTACAAGCAAAAGTCAGGGTGTCCAAGAACATTTAATGAACATGAAGCGAGTTGGATTGTGAAACAAGTTCTTTTTAATCCAAAAGTAAGTTCAGAAAATCTGTAAATCCTGAAATTGTCAGAAATGTTTTAAGAAAACAAAAATATCACTTCAGAGAACCTCAAAGAAAGTCTTACATCAGCAAAGCAAACTGACAAGCTAGACTGGCATTCATTAAAATGTATATAAAGCAACCAAAAGAATTTTGTGACAATGCGATTTTTGTTGATGAAAGCAAAATAATATTTTCTGATCTGATGGCAAATAAAAAAGTTTGGCTAAAACTAAATACAGCAATGCATGTCAAAAATGCAAGAGCTATTATTAAATATGGAGATGGCTATTAAATAGTCTGGGGATGTATAGTAAAGACCAGTGTTACATTTTTATTGGTGGTACAATGAATAAATATATCGTTCTTGACATTCTGCGAATTTAAAACAAAGTGCGAATAAGCTGGGAATCATTAGACATTTTTAAATCATAAGACATTTAAAAGTCTACCAAAAAAAGACTAAAAACATACAGCTGATATTTGCAAGTTACGGATCCTTTACCATCTGTCTTAGTGTTAGATTAGATTAAGATTCCTGTGCAATGTTCCTTAAAAATCCCATTCACCTGAGAATGAGAATTTCAGAATTAGTGGCGTTATTTGCAGCAAAATCTATACAAACATCAAATTTTTAACAAGCAGGATGTAATAAAATATTTAATCGAAGAGTGGCCTAAAATCGAGGGATTCAGTTAACGAAAAATTTGTTCAATCCATGGCAAATAGACTATGGGAGGTTATAAAAAACAAAGGTGGCTTAACAAGGCATTAACTTTAAGTTTGCATTGTTTTTCTTAATTTGTTGGGGAGTGTCCCAATACTTTTTAAGCATGCTTTTTTACTTGATTTCCATTATTTTCAATTATAATCATACTTACATGAATATGAAGGTTTTATTTGAATTATTATGACTTGTATATACTAATATAATATTTATTCATTTGTTTTGGTTTCATATATATATTTAATTAAAATATTATGATATAAATCTGTTAATTTGTAGTGGAAATTTTTGATGAATTATATGTGGCAAAAAAGAATTTTCAAAGCTTTAATGGTTCAAGTTTTAATCATCATTAGTTCGTTTCTTATTATCTCTGTTCTTTGCGAAGAGCTCATAATCAAACATCAACCTTCATTAAATTGGTAAATATTAAATTCAACATTGGTATATAAAGAATCCGTTTTTATTCACTAATCCACTAATTAAAACTCTTAGCTTCAGAGCATCAATTGGCGATCAAATAGGAACATCTTAGGAAAAATGAAGCCAATAAGCATGCAAGGGTAAGAAAAATTGAAGTACTTGTACGTAAATATTCACAATATTTCTGAAATTAAAAATATTATGCATTGAAATCAAGAAAGTAAATTTAGAATAGGTATAATTTAATGTATGTATTAAATTATATTAAATACGACAAATACTTTATATATATATATATATATACAAGGTGGCCAGAAATAAAACACCCCTACTCTGACCTCCATGGATATCGAACTACTCAGTGTAAAGGCTCAAAATTTTGTACACATACTATTCAAAATATGGGGAAACGGATTTCACGAAAAAAAATTAGTTCCTGAAATCACCGATAGGTGGCGCTGCACAACTGGAACTATGATCAAAAGACACAAATAATAATAAAAATTAAAATGTTTATGCGGAATGGAATGCTTCCATGCTTCCTTTTTAATTTTTCTGCCCCTTATGGAAAATAAAAATAGTAAAGAAGCTAGAACTCCCGTTGTAACTGCAATTTCATACTGTAACCAGAAAAATTTGCATAAAGCATGGTTAGAAGCCATGTTCTGGGTATAAAAGAAGTTAAAAGGTGGGGAATGTCATTCTTATTAGTGATGGCTGTCACGCTGCCAGAACGCGCTTTGCTTGTGAAGTTGTTTTACGAGAATAAAGGAAATGCTCCAGCAGCACTTCAAGAGTTTCGCCGACTTAAGGATTTGCGTAAGGGACCATTGCTTCCACAAGCTCTCAGGAGAATGATCGCTCGATTCGAGGAAACTGGACATCTTGGAGTTCAGCCTGGTCGAGGACGCAAACCGGTTCGTTCAGATGTCGTTGAAGATGTTGCCACCGGTATTGTTGAACAGTCAATGGATAATGTTTTAGGCTGCAGTAGTGCACGTGCAGTGTCACGACACTTGGGTGTTCCCTATAGCACAGTGTGGAACGTACTCAGAAAAATGGTGCATTGTTTCCCGTACAAAATCCGCCCTAATCAACAATTGCTGGCCACAGACAGGGAGATGCGACTGACCTTTGCATTGACATTTCTTGCTAGAGTTGAAGTGGATGCATCGTGGCCGTGGCAGATTCTGTGGAGCGATGAGGCCCATTTCCACCTCAGTGGAACAGTGAACACCCATAACTGTCGCATATGGGACACGACAAACCCCCGTACCTTCCAAGAGATTCCACTCCACTCACCGAAAGTTACAGTCTGGTGTGGATTCACAGCCACATTCATTCTTGGACCGTTCTTTTTCGAAGAGGTTACTTCCAATGGCCTTGAGACATGTACCGTGACGGCCAACAGGTACAAAAGGATGCTCGAAACATTTGTTGTACCCCATTTGCAGCAGCGCCAATGCCTTGACACCATTACTTTTATGCAAGATGGAGCACCTCCACACATTGGACTCCCTGTGCAACAGTTTCTTCGCCAACATTTCACCACTGACAGAATAATCAGTCGCGCGTTTCCGACAACTTGGCCATCTCGTTCACCGGATCTTAATCCGTGTGATTTTTGGCTTTGGGGACACTTAAAAAAACCTTGTTTATCGAGAACGTCTGATAACCTTGGCAGATTTGAAAGAGAGTATCAGTCTGCATGTGAGAAGCATCTCAGATGACCAGTTACGATCCGCAGTTGAACAAGCTGTCCACAGACTTCACATTTTACATCTTCAGGAAGGGAACCATATTGAGCAGCATTCCCTGCATCGATAACGTCCTTGTTTCATGTATGCTTGGTACTTTCAAATAAAATGTGTTTAAAACGTGTTTTTGTGTCTTTTCAGCATACGTCCAGTGGTACAGCGCCACCTATCGGTGATTTCTGGAACTAAATTTTTTTTTCGTGAAATCCGTTTCCCCATTTTTTGAATAGTATGTCCACAAATTTTCAAGCCTTTACATTGAGTAGTTCGATATCCAGGGAGGTCAGAGTAGGGGTGTTTTATTTCTGGCCACCCGGTATATATATATATATATATAC
>JAPMOQ010018920.1:5650183-5691235 GCA_026543055.1 Argiope trifasciata
TATATATATATATATATATATATATATATATATATATATATATATATATATATTATAATATAGGATGTGTCAAATACAAGATTTCTACAAGGTATTCAGTATCTAATATTTACATATACGGATAGAACACATCAAGATGAGTATTTTGATGTAAAATATATGGGGTCCCCGAATCTAGCGTAACAATCTAATTAAGGTATGAAGCTCGTGTTATGAAAACTTCTAGAAATGAGAAAATAAAGCAAGTGAAAATCAATGTTTATTGAGAATTTTTAATGCAACGGATTTACAAAAAGTCGACCGTTCGAATAAATGACATGACGAAGTTTGGAATCGAAGTTCCGAATTGCTTTCTACAAAACATATGTTCCAATTTTCTTGACACCTGTTTCAATTGCTGCGCTCAAGTCTATTTTCAGGTTTGTATGAGATATACTGTGTCTTTCAGACGTCTCTATAAAAGAAGCCGCACGTTAAAATCCTGGTAATAAGACAGCCATTCTATACCATTGCCTTTTTTGCAATGGAATCCAACTCTATCAGTCTATCGTGAAGCTGTTCCACTAAGAGCTCGAAGTTTCGTTGAGTACGGTGATATCTAGCACCATATTACATAAATCAATAATCAATTTTTCTACGCCATGTCAGAAGGGGATTGCACATTCCACAAATAAAATATTAAAAAAAAAAAACAAATTAAGCCGTTACAACGACAACATATCAAATTAAGCCATCACAAAGACAACATATCAAATTAAGCTTCACCGGTGACATTTTTTGATAAAAAAATAATGCCAGTGATGATTACAACAGACAATACATTCCTAAATGTGATAATTGGTGTACTCTCTTGTAGGCGCTCTTTTCTTTTCATTGGTGGTTATAAATTTGTATAATCACCTAGAGAAGTTTCCACATAGTGCAATCGTCTTATGCAACGTAATTTGGATTACAAACTGGTAGATTTGTAATTAACGTTCTTTGTGTAATCAGACAATGACGCTATATTCTGGAACCAAACATGGCATACATCAAAATACTCGTCTTGATGTGTTCTATCCAAATTCAAAAATAGACGCTGCATAATTTGTGGAGCTTCCTGTAGTTAGAATTAAGAAAAAAGCTCTGAAAATAATAACAGGTCTTTATAAAAATTCGGCAATATGAAAATGGAGACCAGAAACAAGCAGAATAATACAAAACCCAAACCATATCACTGCGAATCCTTAAGAGTTTCAAGACAAGCTATATGGAGTTAGAATGAATTATTTTATATATTTTCATCAATTTTAAAAGTGCAGTATATTCTTCTTTTATTTAAGTAATCCATTCTCTTCCAATAATTGCTGTCATCTTGTGAAATTTCTTTCTTGTATTTCTATTTATTATCTTCTTTTGTATTTAGCGATGAAAAACGTTTCTGCTTTAAGAATGGCTAGTAGTTGAAACCGCTTGGTGTTATAAAAAGCAGTGTTCAAATGAAAAGTTACCAAACATTGTAACAACGTAACCGTTAACATATTTGTCTATGCCGCTATGGGAGAACGTAATGAGATATCTATTCATGTGATTGGAGTCTCCAGCGCAGATCGGAGCATGTGTTGGCAATTGTATGGGTAGAAGGGAGCAGAGGTTCTTATAAAGAACGCTGTCCAGTTGACGTGGCGTGTTGAATTCCTCCAGAACAGAAGAGTCATTAACTCCGATGTGTACTGTGAGAAGCTCCGAAAATTATCCAGGTTCATCAAAGAACAAAAGATTCATGGAGAATGGAGGATGTTATTCTGCTATATGATAACGCGTGTCCACACCTTTCTAGGGTCACACACGCGGAATTGGTCAAGTTAAATTGGAAGCATCTCGACCATTCTCCCTACAACCCGGACTGGTCTCCCAACGATTTTTATGTGTTTGGTCCCCAGAAAAAACATCTTAATTGAAAGATCTACTCCGAGCCTCGTTACGGCCATGGGAATTCTGGGAACAGAGAATCCTTCGGCTAGTTAATCATTGGAGTTTTCTACTCAGACCTGTGGTATATATTTGAATAAAGTCTTCATTTATACCCACACCACAATGTCGTTGCGTACCTTTTCATTTGAATGCCCCTTATGAAATATTTGTTTTTCATTTTTAAATTAAAAATATTCTAAAATATAGGAAAATAATTTTAGGTAGAATTTTAGCTTTATATATAAATTGTTAAGAGCTCTTTATTCAACTTTTTTCTAGAAACCGGAGTATAACTACCATTCTACAAAAATAAATTTGGCAAATTTGTCTGGAAAATCAATATAGATGTTGCTGTTAAAACATTTGCCCACATTCGAAGTTTCCAAATACCTTTAAATGAAGATACAATTTATCCTGGAGAAACATTATTCATTGCAGCAGAATATTCTGCATTTGTATTGTAAGTTTTTAGTTGTTAATATATACTACTAGTTGATACCCGGCGCGTTGCTGCCGCAAAAGTGATAATTTTGCAAATATCATTTGAAATTTAATATAACTGTCTTGTTTAATTAGCAATAATAGAAAAATTGATTTTTATTTTCATATCGTAAATGAATACAATCATTGAAATTGAATGATACATAAAGATTTGTAAATAATATTTCCTCTTTTTTTAACTTTATTCTTCAAGAGCTTTAAGGTAGGAAGTATCTTTTTTGTTTTTCCAACTTCAAAAGAAACAAATAAATTTCTTGACTGTCCAAATCGTAGCATCCAGTAGTGAAAAAGTGAAAAACATGGAACAGTTCCGGTGAAAAACATGGATTTCTAAGATTCAATCTGCACAGTTAAAATGATTGACCTTTCGCCTTGTTGATGGTCATTGAGAATGCAAATCGAATGGGAAACTGCAGTCATTTGAAATCAGAAGAAATGTTGGGAGGGATAATGGGAATGCTTGAAGTGAGCACATCTTCTTCAATCGACGTTCTTTTAAGGACAGGTATCACGCTTCTTGCCGCATATTGGTGTTTTGATTCTCATCCTTGTTATCAAATAACATGCAAATATTGTCTTTCGGTTCTTGCCACATATTGATATTAAGACTCTAAAACATGTGAATTTTCAATTCGCAAATGATCTGCTTTGTTGCTCTCTTGTTTTTTGGTCTGTTCATGAAGTTCTATTTGGCTAATTTCTAATTGTTTTGCTGTTAGATTTATTAAGTGATGGACCGATGATAAATGACGATGATTTGTCGAAGCAACTAACACGATATATAATTTTATAATCGAAATATTATGCAGATTTACTTAATAAATAGCAAGATTACTCTTTGCAATGGAAAATTTCCATTACATATAACTTGCCTTGAACGGCATCCATAATAATTTTACTTTGTACGTGTGAGATTGAATAATATGTTTGATTTCCTACAGACAAAACAGTGAGCACGCTGAATGACAACTTCCTGAGTAGAAGACTATTCATTAATGAAAAGAAAAAAAAATGGCATTTTCACAAAGTATATTTAATTTTATTTCCTTCACATTGACTGACATCAATTATAATAATTTTAGTTTGTTTGATGAACGTGCGATAAATGTGTCTTTCCATTTACTGTTTGACTTTTGTCAATTACCAGTTTTAAAATATAAAATTCGAGGAAGTGCACGCAATAGGTTTTAACAAGCTTCATCGCAATTGGTTGAACAGTACGGCAGCTCATAGGATCCGAAAGAACAAAAATTCATTTATATATAATAGATTTACGTATTCTTTAGAATTGTAATGCTTGGTGTTCTTTGACAATTGTAAACGAAGAAACTATTTTATGTATCTTTCGTGATTCGTTTAATATTAGTTCAGTATTCTCAAGATTAATGTTAGGAAATGTTATTAAAATATTATCTTTTAAAATTGAATAAACACAGAAAATATATTTATGCCATAAATTTGTTGATGTAGTTAAATCAATCATTTTTTAAAGTTAAAATGTTACAAAAATTTGTGTACTCAAATGTTGCCGGAAGATACTGTAGAAAACACTAAAATTTATTAAATTTTTACTTAAAACCTCTATCCTATAGGATTTGTTTCCCTAAAACTTTCTCACACACTCTCTAATAAGGCTGTTACCTCAGAGAGCGACTTACTTAACATTTATGCACAATAGCTATGAAATATTAACTTCTAGCTTGAATTTATCATCTTTACTGAATCTGTTGTATCCTTGTCGAGTTGTTTTGATAATAATCCTTGGTTAATAGATGCGGTAAATAGATTCAAAAATATTTATTATATATTAGATAATTGTACTGTGCCTATAACCTTTCTGTAAGTGCAAGTAATAAGTATTTAAAGTTTTATCGCAATCGGATGAGCGGTACGACAGCGCATAAGAGACATACAGAAAAACATTACTTTTTATTTATTAAAGATATACAGTACTTACATTTTTTTAAATAAAATTTCTTGCAATCAGAATTCAATGTGAAGTAATTATTTATATGCATGCTGCTCTATGTTTATTATAATATATTAGTGATAATGAAATTAAATCAATAACTAAATATAAAAACTGAATCTAATTAGAATGTGAAATCGTTCCATGTCTCTCATCAAAATTATCAAAATATATTAAATATTTACCTAGTTTTTAAAGACATGGTTTAGAAAAAGTTAAAGATAAAAATCTTTGATACTTTATGTTTTTACTGCAGAATACTTCCAAAGAAAAAAGAAACTTTCAGGTCCTCTTGTCAGTGGTTTGAATATATAAAGAGAGGGTATGTTCAAAATATTATAGACTATGTATTATATCATAATTCAGATTATATAACATGTAATGCATTTATAAAGGGCATTGAGTTAATGAGTTTGTTGCAAAATAATTTGATATGGAAAAGAGCTTGATAATGGTGATATCAGAGAAACATGATGTAGAGGAATTGAGCTTTTGTGAAAATAACAAATTTATTCAGTACTTAAATCTTTAGAACAGAAATTTTCAGTATTTTGTAGAATTTAACTTAATTGATCTTAGATATTTTTTTTCATGACTAACCTGAAACCATTGTTGGGTTTTTTTTTATCTGAACAAATAAACAGGTGGGGGCGTTATGAAGCAAATCACGCACTTCTTCATGTCCATAGAAAAAACATCTGACCTGGTATTGCTTGACGTATGAGAGAAATTGATCATGTCAGGGTTCAAAACTAAAATCTTTCCTTTCCATAATGCCGAGTTAATGTAACTTTTGGTGTAATCTAATAGATGGTTCTAACAATTTGATTATAGTTCCACTGTTTCCACGAGCGTCGAAGATTAGATGTTTTGAATATACTTTTAATGAAGAATCTACACAGCGTGACTAAGAAATCTGTGACCAGCGTGACTAAGAAAACTGCTGCTTCGTAATCTTCAGAGACTAAGTCATTTTCAGTGCTTCCTGATTGATCAGAGATTTTGCTCAGTAGGCTGATTTGGATTTATCACATTGCTGGGTATGGAAATAATGTGAAGAATCATGTTGAAATTGGACTCAATGTTACTCCATATTTAACATTGCTGCAATGTTTGTTAGTCCATCTGTATGGTTCTTTAATATTTATAAATTCTATTTAAAAATGTTTTTTTTTTTAACTTTTCGAGCCATTGGAAATCGCCTTTGTCTGTTTTGAAGAAGCAGTATGCACAGCTATTTTTTTCAAGTTTTAACAAGTCAAGGTTTGTTGCAATGTTTGCTTTGTTTGATGAAAGGGATCATTGTTTGAGTACGACACTGTTTCATTCACTGTAATTGGGAAAAAACTATAGTTAGAGAAATTTGGAAAACATACTGACTTTTTAAGATGCAAGGTATTATGCTGGTATTCATAAATGAGTCTCTTTAATCATCGAGAATTACGGCATAACTATATTAGGTTATTTATTATGCTTCTAATTTTATTGAATGTCAGCTGATCGCTGTCACAGATTATTAATCTATAAAGCTGACTCAAGATGCATATATATTCATTGTATATTTAAAGTAGAAGAAACGGGAACTATGGCTATTTTAGCTTGAGAAAGTGGATAAATAAAATATATGGGCAACAATATTTTTTATAATATTTCAGCTTACTGTAGTTAAATCAACGAAGATATATAATGTTTATATAAAAATTGAGACGCAATCAATTAATGCAGATTTCGAGCGTATTAATAGCTTTGTGATAATAAAGTTTCAAAAATTGTCAAAATTGATGCAGAGATCGAGGTTTACCAAATAAGCATTACAATTACCAATGTGTTGTTTCATGGTTATAAAAGCGATATAACCATGGAAATCAAAAAATTAGTTATATTAAAGTCTCGTTTTTAAAGCAACACTAGGCTTAATTGACTAACATTAGACTATTTTGGAATTGGTTTTATCATTTTTAGTTGCTGTCAGATGACGAGGATGACATCTGAGCTGACACCCCATCTCTAAACTTCCACACGTATGGCAAAACTAATTCAACGAGCACCAGACCTGCTTACACCACGGTTCTTCAGTAGAATCAGGCCTCGAACTTGAAGTCCTTCGGTTTTGAAGCCAGGACCTTACCACTAAGCCACCAAAACCATTGGACAACACCATAATTCACTCTCAAACACTTTCTTTTAAAAATAATGTATAATTCATCTTAACATACACGCACTTCTTTTTATAAATTTAGATACTTCTGTCATAATTTTGAAAAAGAAGAGTCAGCATTTTAACTTTAATATTGATGAAAAAGGGGATTCGAAATAAGTGATTTTAAATTAAAATTTATAAATTACATTTTTTCTGAGGATATTATTAACGTTTATATGATATATAGGTATGATAATTGTTAAAGGAATAAAATTTTCTGATACTGACTCTCTCATACCACTTCAAATAACCTTGACTGTAATGGCTAATTTAAAATCAACAACACATTGCAGAAATTTGGCGACAAAATAAAAGTTGCGCGAGAATCTCTTGTGGAAATTCTAAAGTAAATTTAAAAAACATCTCAGAAACTGGAAAGGAATGCCATATTTTTCATTCTAATTGAAACGATATATTTAAGAACTGCAATAAAGTTCTGCAACAAAATTTGTTCATATAGGTTTAGATTAATTTTGTTAGTAATAATGTGCAAATTCTTATAGAATATTCTCAAAATTAAAATCTATTTTTAAAATTTAGCATGAACATGTAAAATAAAATGCTATACTTCAATGATGTGAAAAATTTAATAAATCAGTTGTTTTTAACTTTTACTAGGTTGAAATAAAAGGAGGTTATTCTGAAGCATATTCCAAAATCCCTGTTCGTTTTGGAAAAAGGTGTATATCACAGTTGACATCTGGAAATGCCGGAACAATCTGTAGATATAATCACAAAGTTCTTAGTTGATATATATATATATATATATAATGTAATTTGTCTCATTTGCTTAAAATAGATACGTCTATATTATATGTCAGCATTATATGTAACATTATTTAAGCTGTACACGGACATTTTAGCAGATTTCTTATTAAAAATTGTTTATCCATTAAAAATTCACATTAAAAATTGTTTATCCCATTGATTTTGAGAAAAAACATTTATTTTATATCAAAAAATTATTCATTTTCTAGTATTAATATTTTTATGTTTCAAAGACAATGTATTTATGTAAAAAAACCTCGCTTTTTTGTGATAATATGCTATGTTCCAAAATTTTTTGAGAAAACATTAAACCACTTCCCTCCTGAAATATCATAGTTTGATTTTATTTTATATCAATTCACATCTGTATTTATTTTCAAAGTTTAATTACAAAAAAGCAAAAATGTGCTTAGAAAAATAAAATTTAATACCGTGGCAAAGCACTAATATAAAAATAGAAATAGAAGCAATAAACATTCTTGTTGCAAAATGTTTATAAAATTAGGTTTTTTTTTATTAAAATTTTTGAATAAAGGCGTTTGATATTGGAACTTATATATCTAAGAATCTTATTTTTGAATATTAAGAATAGTAAAAGTAATTTCTATGAAATGATATATTCCGAAATTATAAAGGAAAAACTTAAAATTTCTATTTATAAACCTATCCAGATAAAATTTAAGTTCCCCTGTCTTTGCGACCATCTATTAACATTATAAATTATGCCCCAAACGAATAGATAACTGCCAAATGAATGAATTATCATGTGCCAACCAATATTATCATCATTAACTACATGCTGAATTCGGTCAATCTAATTGAAACAATATAATTTAAATCTTAATTCAAATACTTTTTCCTCATTAATGTTACAATTTAACATATAACATGTTAGCTCATTATCACTGATTTTATGCTTTTAAATTCTGATCATGTTTGGGAATCAAGATTTTATATTTCAAAATGAGGAATGTGATTCCATTCTAGAATTTTTTTTCTTCTTGAATATCTTCTTATCTGCAGTTAAATAATAATTTATTATGAGAATTTTCAGTAATTTTCATAGAGAAGAATATTTAAAGTTTAAAAATATGTTGTTTATATGTTAATACTTTAAAAATATGTTTAAACTTTCTTTAGAAATTAAAACGACCAAATACTTTTAGTTCCTTCAATAAATTTTCCATTTTCAAACAATTTCTTATATTGGCAGATTATTAAATAATTTGGTAAAATCCTATTTTAGCCCACCTCTGATGACTTTTTCAAAATCCGCCAATTTTTCAAAATCTCGCCAAATCGAAAGTATTTGAATTAAAGGGTTAAGAAAAAGGAATTCTTACCTTTCACCAAAAAATTCTTATTATTCGCCAAAGGTGGGCTAAAGTAAGATCGACCCAATAATTTTTCCATTAACCGTTTTTTTTTTTAAATTTTAACAACCTGTATATTTCTTCCATCAGATTTAAAAAAAATAAAACAATAATATCGAACTAATTAATTTTAAAAATAAATTTATCCGAAATTACAAAAGTATTAAGTTTAATGATAAATTTTAGCTATTTTGTATCCATTCATTTTCAGACCATTTGAATATCTCAAACAATAAGAGTATTATTATATTTCGTAAGTAAATGCAATTTTTACGTTTTAAATGTGCAAGGTACCTCTTGAAATCTCCAATAATTGTTACATATAATGTGTATTTAAGGGTTCTTTTCATTAATCTTTAGATAGAGCATCAGATTATTGCTAAATAATTACAAACGTATATATTGGAATAGGTAATAATTCTATTCAAATGTTTCGCCTAAGTGAAGACTAAAATTTCATACGCATAGTGTATAAATTGATTTTTATCTTTAATTTCTTACTAAAACTCCACATTATAAAGTTTGCCCATTCTAACATAATCTAACCTCGATTATTTAAGCTACTCGAAAAAAAATTATATTCATACAATTGCATACTCTTATACAATATACTTACATATACAATATACTTACATATACAATATACTTACTGACTGAGTCTAAAACTGCACTTTTGGAACAAAAAAATTAAGTCATTTTTTTATTTGTAACTTATTTTAATTATATTTTGTTAAAAATAAACATAACAGGAATTTTAAAAAATGCACCGTCACTAGTACCAAATATGTACTGCACAGCTTTTTAAAATACATTAAACATTGTTAAATATATTCGTAATAATGAATAATATTGTGTAAGACTAAATATAATAATATAAATATAATAATATAAAGACTAAATATTGAATAATATTGTTGAAACAGGCTGCACTATATGAGAAACAATGTTGAAGATAAAAAAGTGTAGTGTTCTGAAAAAATTATATATTTTAATCATATGGAGTAAAATATTTTTGCCTACTAATATTTCAAAGGAAAAAAAAATCAAACTACTGTAATCAGAAAGACTGTATTAAAGGAAGCTTTGAATTTTTTTTATTGTAGATAAATTAACAGTAGAAATAGGCAAAATTTCAAAACTCAGTCAGCGATAATCTCAGAAATACAAAATATTTTTTATGTAAAATATTATATGGAAAATATTGTATGAAATGTCATTGATAAACTGTATAAAAATTTTGATTTTGTAATTTCTTCAATGTCATATTCATTAAATCGAACAACGTAACTAATTATTCTTTAACCCTTAACTGGGAAGGTGAAAAATTTAGGACGAACTGGGTAAGTGCGGTCTACCTGACCGCATATTCTTTACCCTCGAATCAAATTTTCTAATAAAATTATTCGACTGAAAATCAACCAATATATTTTGCAGACATTTTTCTTACTGTATAAACAAGTTTAAGAATTTTTTCAAAATATTTTATCACTGAGAAAAGCAAATACGTTGAAACATATGTTTTCTTCTCAAATTACATGTAACAATAAATTATATTCTTGAAAAACATATAATTTTATATCTTTTAAGTCCTACTTATTTTTTCAGTATATAAAAGTATATAGAAAACGACATATTGTAAAATTCAACAATTATATGAAAAATTAAAAAAAATGACATAGAGCAAAAACTGACCGTTTTTTTATCGCCTTGTGTGACTTTCATAACAGTTTTCTTGGGCATTTTAAACTTACCGGTTAAGAACTATTATAAAAATCAACCGGTAAATTGTTTCATCTCCGAGAATTTAAATCACTTCAGTTATGATCCGCTTTCACTGTTTTTCCGGTGATTTGAATTTGTGTAGTAGGTGAAAAAATTGTAGTAAAAAGAGGCATTTGTTTTTATGATATTGCAGATTTCTCGAAAGCGATCCATTCAATTATAAAAATGATTTGCATAAATATAGAAAGCACAAAACTCTATCAGAAATAATTATCAACATTTCATTATTTGCCTAATAAATATGAGTATATTTTCTCTAGAAAAAGTTTTAGACAAACTCAGACATTTAATTATAGGCTTTTAATTACAATTTAAAAAAAATAAAAGGAGAAAAATGTAAAGTTGCTGCATATAGAATTTTGACTTCATCAAATACTGTTGGTTTGAGAGCTCAACTGGAAAGTGCAAATTGTTAATGAAGAATATTTTGTAAATCCAGAAAAGCGTTTTTACAAGATACTTTCCAAAGAAATAAGATATTGATTCATAAGGATATTGTGTTTATGAAACTAGTATCTTATCAATTTCATGCCATAATTCAATAACCCTGACGAGGACAAGATTTTAACTTTGTCTATGATGACTATATCATGCTAATTATCACAGAGTTATATAGTACAGCCTGTTTTATTAAAATAAAATTCTTTTGGGTATTCTATAATTTCGAACTTTTCCACAATTCATAAAAGCATAATACCTATGAAAATTTATAATCAAGGAGTGGCTATTGAAAACTTGTTATGGTTGAACGTCCTATCAGTGAAAATATCTACTGCAGTTTTAACTTTTAGAATTCTTAAGAGGCACACTATTTCGTAAGTAATATACAATACTACCTCATGAACAGTTTTTATTATAGTTGCAATAATAGAAACATTATATATTTACGGTTTCTAACCTCTTAATCGGCGTTTTTCAATAAAGCTAGTTAGGGAATGATACAAAATACTTCATTTTTATCTGTAAAGTTGTTGCTTTTACAGATATAAGTCTCTTGCAATTGCATGAGTAGATACTGATCTTCTAATCATTTTTGTAGCATTAACTTCCTACAACAGCAAACATTTTCCTCCTTGAAAATAAAAAAAAGAAAATATCCAAGAATCTTTCTTCTAGCTCTTCAAATTTCCTTGATGGTTAAAAACTGATCTTCAATTCTTTCACAGATTGAATTACTTTGAAAATAGGATCTAATTATAAGGCAAGGACAGAAGCACGTTGTTAAGGGATACTTTGCTTTGAAAACATTTTTGAAAATCATTCAAGCTGTTAATAGTACACAGGCCCAACTTGTTTGATATAATGAATGCATAATAAAAAGTAATGACAGTTCTATATTTTGACAAGTATTATAATAATTTGAATGTAGATTTCATTTGATTGCAAAATTGCTTATAAAACAGCAATTTGAATATGGCTTTTCTGTCTCGTCCAAATTTGCAGGTTCAAATGTCATTACATAAGAAATGGAAACCGTTGAACAAAGGTTGGTAAACAATCACATGATCTGAGATCAATCACCATCTAGATAATATTTTTAATAGCTAGATGTTTCAAATAGGCCAAAGAATGTAAACACCATCATTTTGAAAAAAAGTAATTAATTTATTAAAAAAAGTAATTAAGTTCAACTTAGTAGTTTTGTGAAGTCAACTAATGCCTTGTTTAATACAGGGTGGCACAGAAGTCACTTTACATTTTGAAAACTAAATAACTTTTTTTCTATTAATATATTTCTTTTTCTCTTTTCAGAATTAAAAAATATAATCCCTGGAAATTTTTGGCATGGATAAGTTTACAACAGAACAACGAGTGAAGATAATTGAATTTTACTTTGAAAACGGACGGTCAATTGTTGCAACGCAAAGATCGTATATGCGCCATTTTAATGTTCGACATCCCCCTAGTAGGCCTGCAATAAGGAACTTAGTGACGCGTTTTCAACAGCATAGCTCTGTAAGTTTTGAACATTTTGAACATTTTGAAAATTAAATAACTTTTTCTTAAATGACTGTATTGACTCTGTTGTAACAATTGACCGTCCATTTTCAAAGTAAAATTCAATTATCTTCACTCGTTGTTCTGTTGTAAACTTATCCATGCCAAAAATTTCCAGGGATTATATTTTTTAATTCTGAAAAGAGAAAAAGAAATATATTAATAGAAAAAAAGTTATTTAATTTTCAAAATGTAAAGTGACTTCTGGGCCACCCTGTAGTTTCATGTAAAATATTCTAGTTTGGAATTCATTATTTTGATCCATGGGAAAATAAATATGAGCCTTTCTACATTAGAACGCCCGTTAAAAATATCGATCACAGAACTAATCTAGGTTTACCGACTTATACATGCGCATTTGAAAATTAAAATGCTGCATGCAATCTTTGTGCAAGTTTATTTTTGTTTGTTTCTACGACTTTCGAAAGAAAAATAAAACTTTCCCCTGAAAATTTGAAAAACTTAGTAAATTTGATAAAATATTGGAAAATAGTAATGTACAGCAAAATATACAATATTTATATTCATTTCGGAAATTGATTGAGATTTTAATATACATTTTTTTTAACTAGGCAGTTTTTTCTGCCTTGAATGTACTGCTTCAGAGAATTCCAGAGAAAAAAAAACTGAAAAAACTACCGATTTCATTGCTTACAACTCAGTAGCCAAATCTTTGCTTGAAGAAGAGAGAAAAATTGGGTTAATCATACTGGAACTTCACTTAAATTAAAACAGATTAAAATTAAACTTTCGATTAAAATTAGAATGAAATTAAAACTTAGTTATTAAAAGACGTCAATTTAAATTCTTGTTTACTCTCTTATATGGAGATTGCAAAGATACAGTTTGAACTGCATCCCAAAACCATGGAGAGTATAGAGTAAACCAGCAAATATTTTTGAGATTTCACTTATAATTACATATATAAAGTATCTATGAAAGAAAATCTCCAATTCAAATTATTCTTGAAGAAAAATGCTAAATTTACTAGGTTATAAGCACCAAATTATACTAAAGTTGATTTAAAATTACACATTGAAAATTTTCAACTTCAAAAAAATATTTTTTTTTAATCTCCAAAAAGTTAAAAACCAAAATAATATGTAATATCTGAAATAATTCTCGGCTTCTCTAATTTGAGTTTGCCAATAATTGTTTTATTATCATTAACTTCGGCAATTCAATATTTTCAGGAAATATCTCTGACTTAAAATTAAGCAGATGAGATAATACTCGAAAAAGAACGAGGGCGACGTACCTAAGATTTTAACATTATAACTTATGATCCTTTGAAATTGTGTATTATAGTTTTCGTGAAACTTAAAAAGCGAAAATGTTATGTAAATCTATTTGATATCAGACATATCCCCTTTTGATTTTCCTATTTTACATTTCAACTCAGAGACTGTCCATTAGGTTGGAATGAAAATCGTCTTATTATATTTTTTAAAGATTTTAGTTCGTTAATAGCGCGGAAAAACTGCCTTCTAGGTTCAAAAACAATATTTTGCATTTTAGTAGTAATATTATATTATCTTGAGGTACCGTAAAAAGTTTAAAATTTGTAAAAAAAAAATTGAAATTTAAAAAATGGGCCTTAAAAATTTTTATTCTTAGATTTTAGTTTGATAAAAGCGAGGTAAAGTTACCTTTAATATTCAAAAACTAGTTTTAAAATTTGGTTAGAATAATACACTATCTTAAAATGCCACAAAAAGTCTAAAATTTCTAAAAAAAGGACTTTCTTAAAATGAATTCAAAATTTTTTAGATTTATATTTGGTAATAGTAGAAGAAAGTCAGCTTTTAGGTTCAAAAGGAATTTTAAAAACATTGGTTGCAATACTACAACATCTTGAAGTGCCGCAAACAGTTTAAAATTTCTAAAAAATTGAATTAGCAGGCAATTTTTAAATGGGCTTCTTAAAAAATTCGCTTAAAAAGTTCGTTAGTTTAGCAATGGCGGGGAAAGTTTTCTTTTTAGGTTCAAAAAGAAGTAAGAAACATTTAATGGCAACACAGCATCTTAAAGTGCTGTAAAAATCTAAAAGTTTGCAAAAAATAGAACAAAATGGACAAATTTTAAAATGGGTTTTTGGGGAATAGCTGGAATAGTTAAGAAAAGTTGCCTTTATATTGAAAAAGAATTTTAAAAAAAATAGTTGCAACCTTCTTGAGGTACTTTGAAAAGCCTAAAGTTTGTTAAAAAATTGAAAAATTATAAACTTTGATCAAATATGTTTTAAGAATCCTTCGTAATATAATGTTATAAAAGCTGGTTTTAAATGCATATAAATACATTAAAAATGAAAATTTATTAATTTCAAAATATAATAATACTAATAATACATATTTAATGTAAAATTTCTTTTTTCTTTTTTCTGCATCCTTACTGATTACAAATATTACGGCTGCAAAATTTTTGTTTATATTTCATTGTGACATTAGACTGTCTTTTTTTAAAGTTACATTTCAGCATATTCACACAAGAATCAATGTTTGAACTTACATAAACTTCTCTTATGATTGACAGACATTTTGAGGCGATTTGGTCTCTAGTCTCGTAGCTCTTTACACTCCTAGCGTGTGATCAGGAATCAAGGGAAAGTCGATAGCCGTGTCCACTATACTATTGGTTCAGTTTCTGATGGCTTGCGATTAAATATGATAGAGTGACTGGAAACTAGTTTTAAGGAAGGATGGGGGAGACTCATTTACGTAATTTTCAAGCCATTAGATCATGTCAATATAATCCTTTGCATCGAAGTTTATCTTTGGAACTTTTAACTCCCTGAGTCCATCTCTGCTTTCTGTTCTTGCTTTCAAAAATGTTGTAAACAAAGTTCTCTTTTAATTTTATGTTCATTTTATTTATTATTGACAAAAGAATGTTTTCTGGAGCAGCAAAGTACCAATTTCTTTGAAAAATCAGGCATATAATGTATTTGAAAAACCTCAGAGATATAGCATGAATATAAGATAAGGTTAACCTGGCAGAAGGCGCGCACCTAATAGTGACAAAAGAGATCGCGCGGGGCACTGAGTCACCTCAATCCATTTTTGTCTAAAATTTTCCATAAATTAGAAGAATAAACACATGCGAATTATAAATAATAATTTCATTAATTCTTTAAGAAAATAAACTTCATAAGTTCAGAAAACTGTTTTTAATATTTAAGAAAATTTTACATTAAAAATTACATACTTTCTTTAGGAGTTTTAATTCTGCATAGACGTATGGGAATTTTACATGAAATTATAACATTTTATGCAAGAAATTGTAGTTTTATTATCTTTAGATCTTGGATATATAACACATCGTTCTTTGTCTTGTTTCAGTTTTTTTGTTGGGATCTCCTGTGATCCATTAGAAGTGGTGGCATCCATACTTTCACGAAGTGTTGTAGATAGCATTTTCGTATCTTGTCTTATGTTTATCTGTGGCTGAATAAGTGATAATGCCAATTTCTTCAGAGATGTTCTCCTATTTGCATATTCAAAGGGAGGTGTGTTTGTTGCCATTAGAGCTACTCGGACATTTATGGTGGCGACGTTCAACGCGCAATAGAAAATGACCATTGGCCACCTGTTGGTTTTTCGAGCTGTTCAATATGAAGACATTTCATCAACAGTGTTACGTCATTTCATTAACAGCAATATAAATGCAAAGAGAGAGCTACAGAATTCAAAATTAGGCTGATTAGAATGAGAAATTTTGAAGCAATAACAGCCGCGTGGGGAGAGTGAGTCCCCCCATTCCCACTTGAATTCCAAGAAATGATTACTTCAAGCGCAGAAAGAAAAGAAAAGTAAAAATAACACTTTACCTACCAAGGGGACTGTCAGATAGGAAGGTACTGAATGGGTGATTGATTACAGATAAATATTTACCCTGCGACAGGTGTTCGGATAAGAATGGGGTGACTGTGTGCCCCACGCTATCTCTCTCGGGTTAAACGGATGTTTGGAACCATAAGCACATGAATTGTTAACTTAATATTAAACTATACAAGGTCATACACTTTCACAATGTAGTCATCCAGTCTTAAGATTTATTGAAATACTTGCTTGCTTTGTTACTTACTGTTAAGAACGCTATTGTTCTTCAGCATTAGAACAGAATTTCTTTGTTCGTTCTTGATTAAACCTGTTCTCGGTGGTTCTTTACTTTTTGTTGTTTATTTCTTTCTCAAAGCGTCTGTAGCAGCTATATCAGCATTAACTATTATAATTTTCCTGTTAGAGCGTTGATCGTTTAGAAATTTTTGTTACATAACAGTCATTTTTTTCTTTTATACTAATCAGCAATATCAAAAAGCATTTAGCTTCTACTCTAAATTCTATCAGGGTGGAATCAAATTTATCTGAACATTTTCTACTTATATTTTAATTAATTCCTTATTTAGCATGATGAGCTCTTATCATTTGTAAAATTCTTTTGCTTGAAGTAACAGGAATGAACTTCTCTTGCCATATGCTCTTGACCATATTTTTTCTATTATGGGAACTAAAGTGTCACATATCACACTTACAAATGGATCCTTCTCTGAAGCAATTTGGGAGTTACATGTTATATAACAGTAGCACTTCATAACAGATTCGCAAGTAGACAGTTCAACAACAAACGAATAATTCATTTTCTCCAAAAATAGAATATTCCGACATTTGCCTTGCCTTTAGTAATTTATTCTGAGCCATTTTGACTCAAACAAAGCACACAGACTAACAAATCAATTACTTTAATCAGTTATTTTATCAGTTATTAGTCAGAGTGGAGATCTCAACTCAATTGAATCCGTCGAAGTTGTTGATCTGTCAACAGCTCTTAGCTTATCACAACACGCAGACAAATCTTTGCCCCCGCAATAACATCAGATTCAGCGATGATTCCGGTGATGCCATGCCAATTCAGTATTAAAACTGCTTATATATTTCTATTCATATTATAACGCCTATTTAAAAGTTTTTATTTCATAATCAAGACACTCGAAAATCCTCAAAAAGTCCCCCCCCAAAGCAAAATGTTTTTTAAAAAACCAATCATTCTATCTACACCAAAAGGCACATTTTCCGAGGTATTAAAAATTAAAAATCAAAAGCTGCATATTTTTTTTAAAAAAATCTTTAAAATATAGCAAAAATTTCGATTTTATGAAACTTTAATGTACAGGGTGTCCCAAATTAAAGTTACCCTATTCAGAGCTGCATACTGCCTTAACTATTCATCCAAAAATTCTGAAATTTTGGGCACGCCTTAATAAAGGGATGGGAAAGACATTTTGCTGAAAGAAATTTAGTTCCAAATGTCACCACTAGAGAGCGTATTCATGTAAAGCTGGTCTGTCCTAGCGTGGCCTCCGAGAGAGATAAGGCCTGCTGGCTGTTGAAATGAGTCATCACTGTTGGGCGGATACTTGGAGAAGGACGGAGATTAACATAACGCGTAACTTGCCATGTTAAGCGCTCTCGTCAATTTTCTAAATTATCAAATAATTGCATAGATATTAATTAAAATAATATTACTTCGTATTAAAAAAAATTGACTTGTAAATAATTACAATAGCAGTTTGAGAATTTCCGATATCGAACATCACATTTTCTAGACAACTTTCATTATTAATAAAAAAATTCACCGAATTATTAAATAGGTGAATAATTGCTAATTTACAAATTATTTAATATTTGTGTAAAATAGATGTATGCATTAAATTTTCTTTTAAATAGAAACTTATTAACTATCGTGAATTTTATTTTTTTAAAAGAGAAAGCTAATCAACAGTAAAAAATTTACATAGACAATATAAATTCTGTAAAATGAAACAAACAAAAAAAAAACATAAGTAACATAATGAGATTAGTAATTCATTTTTTTATCTGCTACATAAATATTGAATTCCATTTTTTTAAATTGTTCTTTAAAAAATATAGCAAATCTACAAGCAGTATTTGTATAAAAAATATAGTTAAGTTAATAGCTATGAAAGAATTAAGAAATTATAAACTATGAACTAGATGAAGATGCATATTAATGGACATTTATTTATTTCTCCATAACCATTAGCAAGAAAAAAACGATACAGTTATTCAGAACTTATACATATACAAATATTATTAAAATGCAATTAAAAAAAACAATTACTTTTATATATTGTATAAAAAATACAATTATTTAGAACGCACATATACAATATAGAAACATCAATTTAAATACGATTTATAACAAAATAAAAATGACAACTAAAATTGTGATATTTTTAAGAAATTATAAAATATGAACCAGATGAAGACGTGTATTAATAAACATTAATTTATTTCTAAATAAACCTTAGCAAGAAAAAACAATACATTTATTCAGAAGTCATACATATACAAAGCAGAAATACTATTATAATTAAGAAACAATAATTATTTTTATGCACTATATAAATCACTATATATAAATTAATTATAAAAATAATTTTCACTTTATTCCTTCAAAACTTTTTTTTCTTCCCTATCTATACTTCTATTATAACAAGTATTTCCCAACCTTCTAAATGATCAATTTTATTTGCTAGATTGTTTATTTATCTGCGGAAGAATTTCTAGAAAAAGACCCTAGTTTTCTTTTATTCTTAGAAGTTGCTTTATTATTGGATTTACCTTTCACTTCAATTTTCACTTTACAATAATTATTTAATAAATTGTTTGTTGTTGACCTTAGAATTACAGCAAGCAAAGGTAATATTTCATGCCCATCTGCACAAACAACTGAAGAAAGAAACATATCTTTAGTTATTAAAATATTTTTTACAAGATAAATGACCAAATTTCGTTGATTAGGAACTTCAATAAATTTTCATATTTTTCTTGAATTAATTTTTGAATAACAATATATGTGTGGATAACAGCATTAAATACTGTTGTACTAGGATATAATAGCCCACTCTTATCTTTTACATCTATTAGTTTAAAATTAGGAGGAATAGAATTTTCATCTGTTGTCAATTTTTGGCGGCAATGTAAACACTTAGTTTTTTTGAAAGCAGCACGAGAACATTAACCAGCTAAATATGCTATTATGGGCAAGGTATCTATTATTTTTAGCGATAGATTTAATTATGTTAATTCTGACATTCAGTGAATCTGATAATCTTTCACAGGGATCCTTTTCATAAAAATCAAGAATATTAAATATTTGATTTATATTATTAACAGACATTGGAAATTGGTATTGCTCATGCTTCTAAATCCTTTCACCCATAAAAGATACATTTAAAAATACTTACAGCATACATACAAATACTTACAGCATACATACAAATACTTACAGCATAAGTAATGGAAGGAATGCAATCTTTAACATATAGGTGGATGAATAACATAGTTTCATTCTTTTCAATAAAAGTCCAAAAAGAAGAAAGGATATGGTCTTTCATACATTTTTTCATTCATCAAAATTAATGAATGCAGTCTTGTTGTCATACTTCTGTTGGAATTCAAGCTTTCAATTATGGAACGTTTAATATGGAGTTGTTCTAATCTTTGTCCCTTTTTTGATGGACTCGCTCAAATTGAGGATGTTGATGACAAAAAATATGTTGGGCATCCAGGAATAATACTTGGCACAGCCTTTTCTTTTAGCTTGGGCTTCTTCAGATGAGCAGATAATTTTTCCCCAATGCTTTCATTATAGAAACTTGTTCTATAAAGCACTTTGCCATCTTTAAAATGTCTTTCACATACCTAAAAAATAAAGATGGAAAAAAAAATCTCTATAATGTAGAATAACTTTTTATATTTATAAACCTACAAATCAAGATAATTTTTTACTGAGTTCTAAAAATATTTTAAACTACTGCTTAAACATCAGTTATTTTCATGCTTTATTTTTAAAAAAATAAATCAACCTATTCTAAATCTATTTAAATTAATTAATAGCTTATGTTTTATATTAACAAAATAATGAAACTAGAATTCAACTAAAATTAATGCATCTTAAAAATCATACGAAATAAAGTAATAAAATTTCTTTGTTTATAGATATTCAGAGTGATATTAATTTACATTGTATTTTTAAATATAAAACTGTCATGATTAAAAAGGCTTAAGAAATAATGGATGACACTTTGTAAATTTTATGTAACTAAATAATCAAAACGTAAGCTTTAGATTCAGATATAAATTTTTTTTAAAAAGAGCTTATTTAGGTAGAATTTTCATTCCAAAATTATGAATAAATTAATAACAATCGAATAATTATGAGCCTTGACAGGACTATCGTAAATAAACAAAAGATAGTCTAAAAACTCGATTTGATATTTGACACTAAGAAATAAAGAATTTGTATAAATAGAGAGCAGCTATTTATTCTTATTTCATTAAGCTCAATCTTAATCAAAACTACAGAACAAATAATATGGAAAAAAATAAATCTCAATCATAATTTGTTGTTAAAACAGAACGTGACGAACAAATAGGCTTAACAATAACATTCAATCATACTTTAAGTGTGTATTGAGGATAATAAAAGAAGAACACACCTTCAATGATTTGTATCCAAAACTTGCGTTTGCATCTCATTCATTTCAATATAACACCATCTTGGATGAAGAGATAAGTACAAAAATGAGGGAAAAAAGGGTTTATATACGCCAGTCGACGTTTTCATCGCATAGAAAACGTGCAGACTGAAGATTGTAAACTGGTTTCTCGATCGCCCTTTAGTGGTGACTCATGCAGAAGCGAGAGACAGAGTCAGCAGGCCTTATCTCTCGGAGGCCACGGTCCTAGGCGATAGATCCCGAACCGACGCCAATAACCCAATACGCTGCTACACTGCGATGTAAATTCAACCAATCAACTTTACCAAACATTTAAAACGATAGCATATGCAAATGTTGCAAAGTCACTTAACAGCTAGCCATTATAAAAGGGAATGCATTCTTTGAAAACTTCATGCGAGTGTGTTCACGATTCAAAATGACTTTAAGTTTGCAATCCAGTGCTTTATTAGTCAGACTGTTTTATCAAAACCACGATGCAGCACCAGCAGCCTTAAATAAATTTCAGATTTTGAAGGATCTTCTAACAGGTCCAATGACGTGTCAAGTATGAAGGAAAATAGATTACGAAATTGGAAGAAACAGGATCTTTGGGTGCTCGCCCTGGAAAAGGAAGGAAATAAGTTCCTTCAGAAGTCGTTGAGGAGGTTACACTTCAAGTGGAAGAGTACAAAACATCAAACTTCATGGTTAGCAGTAGTCGCAACAGTGTTGGATAAGCCGCGTTCCGCTGTGCATAGGATCCTCAGGATTATCCTACAATATTATCCATACAAGATCTAACTTGTTCATCAGCTGAATTCACAAGATTTTGACTCACGATTAACGTTCTCACAGCAGTTTCTTGCTCGGTGTGAGGTCGATTCTGAATAGCTTTGGAGCATTTTGTGGTCCGATTTCTATTTAGACTGCTCGGTGAATAAGCATAACTGCCAAATTCGGGATACAGAACATCCCCGTTCTATCCTAGATGTTCCGTTACATTCACCGAAAGTAATGGTATAGTGTGGATTTAATGCTTCTTTTATTCTGGAGTCGTACTTCTTCGAGGAACAAACTCCATCAGGTACAGTGACATGCACTATCATGAAAGAGCGATATCCATCGATGTTGGAGAATGCAGTTGCTCCGGTTCTACAATCACGTTAATGTCTTGACCAAACGCTTCTTATGCAGGATGGTGCGACTCCACATACTGCAAATTGTGTAAAAAATATTCTGAAGACACATTTTACAGAAGGAAGAGTAATAAGCCGCCACTTCAATAATATTTGGCATGCCCGATCCCTAGATTTTAACACATGCGATTTTTGTCTCCGGGATCATTTGAAAGATCTGATTGACCCTGACAACCCGAGAACGTTGCCTGATCTTAAAGTCAGTATTTGCCGGCAAGTGTTCAATATTTCAACTGAAAAGGCCATTTTCAGATTTCAGAAGATAGCTGGCCATGGTGGCCATCACATCGAACATGACTCGGATTAATTCCAAGCTAATGTAATTCTTATAATAAAATAGCTGATAATATGCCCTATAGTGCGACATTTGGAACTATTTTCTTAGCAGAATATCTTTCTCATGCTTTCATTAAGGCGTACCCAATTTTCGGATAAATAGTTACGGTGGTATGTAGCTCTGGCTAGGGTAACTTTAATTTGGGACACCCTATATTTGTGGTACTTCAAGACCTACGCCAATATTTTTCATTTATTTTATCTACACCAGAAGCCAACTTTTCCGAGCTGTTGCAAATTGAAAATCAAAAGTTGGTTTTTTATTTTTTTCGTTTCACTTATTGTTCATATTACGGTTGATGGTGGAAATATCTTTTCTCGATAAAAATGTTCAAATAAATTTAAAAATTACTATAATTTTAAGAAACATTACTGCTATATACGCACACACTAATGCTCAAATACGTATGCAGACATGTGTTAAAAGTTATTTACAACATAGGTAAGAGTAATGGCTTGATATGTATGAAAATATATCTGGCGTCTTTTTCTTCAAATTTGGGCATGCGATTTCTTACATTTCGGTTTCGAAATAGTAATATATTTTGAAATTTGAGCAACATATGTAAATAATCGATTTACTTTACTTCATGTAATATTTTTGAAATATGGTAAAGTTCGAACGAGAAACAACTTTTTTCATTCTTATAAATAGAAGACGAATTTCATTCAATAAATGATCAGACAGTTTTATTTAAAATTTCTATCTATGTTATTTTAAGTACATTTTAGTACCATTAAAATTATTAAATAAAGTGTATATGTTCAAACGTTTCATAATTATGAGGCAGATAATGAAAAAAGACATTCAAGGCAATCATGAACAATCCTATCGTAACCTATCTAGGAATGTAACGACCAACGAAATATCTGACAAACAAATCATATGTTGTATTTAAAAAAAATACAGATTGAGTACAAATGATAAAGCCGATTTTGAAAAATCATTTTCGAAACTACTTCACAAATTACATTGATAATAATGAGTGATACATGTAATTAAAGATAAATATACCAATTTTTTTTCAGTTATAAATGTTCGATGCATGATTTTTTCGTTACACGGTACACATCCAATCAGTAAGCCAGTTCGTTCCGATCGTTTTGTAGCATCAATCTGTCAGGGGTTCTTAATGCTGAACAAATGCATTCTTTCTCAAGTTTTGAATTTTTTTGTGTTGGTTATATCAAAGACAATGTTTATAAACACCAATGCCGAAAACACGGTCAGAACTTAAATAAAGCATTTGTGTAGCATTCAGAACCGTTGACAGAGTGATGTTACAAAATGTTTGGAACTGACTGGATTACTGATTAAACGTATACCGTGAAACGAGATAGTCACACAGTGAACATTTACAAGTGAAAAAGAACACTCTTTACGGTATATTTCTCTCTAAATCCGTGTATCACTTATTGTAATATGTACAGTAGTATCAGAAATATGTTTTTAAAAAAGTCGGTCCATCATTTGTGCTCAACCTATATTTTATAATAGATTCGAACCTTTAATAGAAAATCATGATGTAATAATTTCCTAGCCTTGATGTAATTTTATTAAAGAAATTTTCTCTTAATTACGCAGCAGCGGCAAAAAAAATATCCGAAGTTATTTAATATTGTATTGTAATATTTGATTAAATTTTTCATTAACTAACACAATTAAAAAACACAATGAAAAGTATGTACTGAAAATAATATGTACCAAATTATGGTGAAAATTACTTTTAAAATGTTCAAAAATTAAGAAAGTTGATAAAAATCAATAAAAAATCACAAGAATAAGAAAGAATATAAAGTAGGAATACAAAATTGGTATCATTTAAAATATTTTGTGCTGGGAAATTTGGGAAATTAATTTATTAATTAGTGTTTTCTAGCAAAATGTAGCTGAAACTTAAGTTTTAACAGCTATAAATGCCACAATCTGTTCAGCAGAGTTTTCCAAAAAAATTTTCTTCATACATGCCACAATTTGCAGATACCTCATCAATGTTTCCTATCATGTTGCAAATTATTGCACATTTCCTTCGTTAAATTATGCGCCATCAAAACTCTTTTCCTTAGATACTTTATTTTTACCTATCCAAAGTATAGCGAAAATATTGCAATCTTAAAAAAAATTAAAATCCGGATTTGGATTTAGATTGATGAATACACGTTTGAGATGACAATGATTGTGAAAAACACAATTTTGACATAACTTGACATTTGCATTGGTCCATCTGTAAGTGGCAAAGATAACTCAAAAATACTTTGAAACATACAGATGAAAGTTTCTATAAGACTTTAGCACATAAGTTTCATTTTTCTATCAAATTATGAGCGAAATTCAATCTTTCTATCCGGTTGTCCAAATATAAGTTAATATTATAACAACAAAACAAAGGGAAGTGGCAGATAAATCTGAAGTACATATTTGTATTAAAATTGAAATGAAATCCCTTAAATATAGCCTTTCTTTCGGTTTGCATTTTCAAAAGTGTATAAACACGATTAATTTAAAACACAATGACTTAAATACATTAAATTTGGTATACGAAGTTGAGACAAAAATTGTAATTTTCCTTCAAATTTTATTGTCTGTCGGTGGGGAAAACGCGTCTAATTCGGTTAAAAAAATTTATTTTTAAATGCCTAAAGTCTAACCCAAATTCACACGATATAGTAAGCAAAAATGCTAAATTCACACCAAAGATCAATTCATTGTTTCACCCAAAATTCAAAATTTTTAATAAATTGAGAAAGAATAATATCTTTATTCGAGATTATAAGAGAAGGTTTTGGGTGAGACCAAATGCAACTGAGTAACAAATGGCTTAAACATGAATGCATATTGTAAATTTTTCTATTCATCAAGCAAACATGTATGAAGGAAGGGAAAAGACTAGAGCAGCACACGAAGAAAAATAATACGGAAATATAATATGTGCGCAATATATAATTTGAATAATTATGTAGTTTATTTTCTCTAGAGACAACAACACTCAGTCATAACGATTTGAAATGATGAAAATTTACCAAGTAATAGTATTGCAATATTGTCTCAGTGGATTAGTGGCTTAGATTAAATTCCTATTAATATAATGCTTACTAATTGCTTTTCTAGCATTTCATATTGGGTGTTTCCTTGTATGTCGCCCTTCTTTCATAGAATCTCTGCGACTTCCTTAACAATTTTTATAACTAATAGTTAACTCGACTTATTCTGTTTTCCAATACAGGAAATTGAATATTGCTGCTTTCAAATATCCTCTTATTATTACATAAAAATTTGAGTACAGCTTTCTTAGAAGCTCAGATGAATTCAGAAAATAAGTATATAAATATTTTTAAACAATTTTTATAATAAAACCAAATACTTGTCTGGTACTTTCATAGATGTAAATTCATTGCAAGAATATATTTGCTTTGTACGAATTTTGATTAAAGTATTAAAATTACAAATTGATTAAAATGCTAAATTTATAATTTTTGCTCTTCCATTAACTGTCACCGATTTCACAGATTGTAACTTTTATGTTGCATCGTGCTGGGTCATTAAAAATTTTGTATTTAACTTTCTAACTGTCCAGTTGAAACGTTGTAATTCTTTTGCTTACATTTAAGATTAGAAATTTCGAACTTACATTTAATGGAGCTCCAAGAGGCTTTACAGTACAAGAGACATGGTCCGCTTAGCTAGGGAATTTGATATCTTTTTGTCTTTGAGACCCATATGAATTTTAATCAATCATTATTATAAAGGATATCTTTGAGTCAAATGATTTGGCTCGATTGAGTCTGATAATGAAATAAGTAAATCACTTTTCAGCACAATTTGTTGTAGCTGTACTTCTTAACATTGTAGTAATATTTCCTAATTCATTTGCATCATTCTTTAAAGTAAAAGAACTCTGTCTGAAAAAGTTGTATGGCTCCATATGTCGAGCCACTGGAAGAAGATGCATTTTCATCATTTTGGAGTTAGTTAAGTTAGTTTAGTTATATTAATGTTCCGTTTTGAAACAACATTAGGGCTATTTTGGGATGGACCTCCTAATTTTGAATCATGGTCAGATATCATTTTGGAAGATGCAATTTATAAGAAAAATTTGTTCCTTGAATTTGTTATCTGTGAAAATATCAGCTATGTTCCCAAGGATCGAATTTTTGAGTGAGATCCTCATTTTTTCTTTTCCTTATTTTCATGCTTCAAATTCATAATATATTCTCCATATAAATATCAGATGAAAAAATATTTTAATCTCTTCTAACCATGATAACATATAAATACTTAAAAATGATACACGAACCATCTTTGATTACTTAAGATGTATACGTTTGAACTTAATTATTATGTTATTCATTTATTTTATTAAATATATGATTTATATTATGAATAATTAATATTTTAAACCACAATTTTATATTTATAACATTTTGAGAGTTAAAAAATTCAGAACAACGGCTATTCTAAATACCGATGGTGATCAATGAAATTATTATTTAATAATTTAATCTCTTAACATCATTGTTAGTTCACTTTTATGAATGAGATGGAATTTTAAAGATAACTAAAATGAATTACAAGAAACAAGTAAATGTACCAGATTCATAAACAGTTTTCTCATATTTAATTTTGAAGGTATAATAATATCACATGTGATTAATTGGAAGAAATTTTAGTAGGAAATTTTGTAACCTTAATTGCTTTTATTTCAATATTTTTATGTACCTCTTGGAAAGATTAAGTAACTCTTTGTCATTCAATCAAATGCATATTCTTCAACACAGTTTTTTGGAACAAAATCACCACGAAGAGTTTTTATGCACAAATGCAAATTCGTCAGGAAGTATTAAAATTTAGCTGAAATAAACCGGCAACTCTATTACAAAAACCAAAATACCACAAATTAAATAAAAACTAAAAATGAAAGTAAAATAAAAAAATAATAATATTGCTTTTGTTTATTGATCTTTCTTCCCTTTAATGACATTACGCGAATAATAAATATAAAAGAAATCTAAACTATTAAATAAAAAAAATGAAAGTTTGTTAAAAATGGAAGCAAAGAATTAAAAAAATCTTTCACGGTAATTGACGATTTCAGAATTAATATTTGAAATAATAATTTTCATGATTTTTTAAAAACAAACTTCTCATTCGGCGTCTTGATTAGTCGTGGGAGAAATAAAAAGACCATTTGTGAGTCTTAAAAGATGGTCGATTTCTATGAATACAATTAATTTGAAATCTAGGAAAAATGATATTTCAATGAATCTGATTTAACAATGATCAAAAATATTTTAATTATTGCTACAAAGACTGAAAAAAATAATTGAATTAAAATGTAAAACATAAAGAATTTAGTTTTAGTTTTTATAGATTTTAAATAAATTTAAAGTGAAACTGAAACACTTTTAATACAGAAAAATTGGCTATGATGTTTATAATATCTGGATACAATTTAAAACTTTCTTTTTTAAGAAAAATTCTTGTGATTTAAAATGATAAAATGGAGTACCATAGATGCAATATTAGCTCATAATAAGAAATCAAATATATTTTAATTCATAAATTGAATGTAAACAAAGAAGCATTGAAACTCCGAAGACAGATTAAAAATATATGATAATTGTCTAAAAAATTACAAAAGTAAATTCATGTAAACAAAGAAAATTCTTACTATAGTCCATTTATGATTAAAATTAAAATGATCATAAGATATGAGAGCTACAATATATTTGTAAAAACTTTAAATCGTTTGATAGGTTTAATTTAATTTTTGTCAACATAATAATTAAATTTGATATTGAAATGACTTTGTTAAGTGTAGCGAATGAAAGAAATATATTCGTATGTTAATTATGTGATAAAAATAAAATATCTTTTGTCTTTTGAACTAGGTTGAAATAAAAGGAACTGATTCAGAAACTTATACCGAATTTTCAGTTTGTTTGTGCAAGAGGTATTTACCAGTGTGGTCATTTAGAGAAACTAGTAGAATGTACAGTCACAAAATTCTTTATTTCATAACATGTATACCATTAATTCCTATATCTGAAACATATTTATATTGTAATATAATTTTTATGTAATATTATTATTTAATATGTTAATGATATATATATGAGACTTTGTCACGTAATTGGAAAACATTTTACGGTTAATATATAAAAATAATTAGTTGTTTTAAAGTTAAAATTATTTATTACATGCAATTATTCATTAGAAATAATTTTTAATAATATTTGTAATGATATTTCCATTTTTCATAACAATGTAATATTTAAAACGTTTTTGTGCAATAATACACATCAAAAGCATTTCAAAAATTCCCTTGAAGACATCTCTTAATTATATAAATATGAGTTTTGTATTTGTGCTAGAGTTTCTTTTTAATACGTATGTTAAAAGAAAAACATTTTTTTATCCGATAATGAGTTTCAAAATGATTACACAAAGTTAATTAATACACAACAAAAGCATTTAAAAAATTCCCTTGAAGACATCTCTTAGTTATATAAATATGAGTTTTGTGTTTGCACTAGAGTTTCTTTTAAATACGTATGTTAAGAGGAAAAAAAATCTTTTTATCCGATAAGAAATTTCGAAATGATTACACAAAGTTAATTTTTATATCAAAGCTATCGTTTAATTTCTGAACACTGCTGAATATATGAACTAGTATAAATATCAATATCCAGAAAATCAAAGGCAAAGGCTCACAGATACATATTATTAATATTTCAGAATGCTTAGAACTTATTCCTCACTTTATTCGAATAAATGTCTATAGAAAACACACAGTTGGTTTTAATCTGCTTGTAAAATCTTGCTTACTAATCTTGTAATAACTAGAATGATAAAAATGCTATATATTCCTAAACTTCAACAATCTTTTATAGCATGAGTATGAAACATAAATGTAATACACATGAAATGATACAATAAAGAATTTATATCTGTATGGAAATTTTTAATTTTAATAAATATCGATACATTTTCAAGATAAGTTTGTAAACAATTAAACCTTACTAATATTATAATTACTGTGTCCTACCGAAATATGCATATCTGAAGTAGCGTTCTATTTTTATCTGTTATTAACATCCTTTGTTTTTCAGGCATATAAAGATTATCAAATTTGTTTACACTTCTTTCAATAGATGGCACTCTTAGAACTCCTATTAGCACAAGATATTGTATGACTTCTCCGCGATGTCATATAATGTTTATGGCGGTATAGGGAAAATATTCTGACAACACTCTAGGCATTTTGTGCTAATACATGAGTTTTCTGTTTGGACGAGTTACCATTTTACGAAAATTATTTTCTTGCCGAATCACCTAGTTACATGAAAATGATAAGAAACTAGATTTCCACGAAAATAATCGTAATTGCTATAATAAGTCGTCTGAATGGATTTAAAACGTGTGTAAACGAAAACATTAAAAATGGGAATATAAAATCTGGGTAATATTGTAGTTCATAAATTACAAAATTTTAAATTAAATCTTCTAATCACGTGCTTTTAAAAAATTGACCAGATTCTTTAAATCAAAAATAAAACTTATTTAAAGTCTAGTTTTTTATTGGAAATTATTAAATTCGTTTGATTATTTTCTTTTCAATTTACAAAAATCCTTAAAGGCGCATCTCTAAAAGATTTCCGCCTCACCAGTATGATCCGGTTTCCTTTCTAAATACTTTTCCAATTTTTAAAATAGATGTATATATGTCTACATTTGGGATGAATTAAAAAAAAACGATCAAAAATATTATATTTTTGAATATTTGTAAAAAAAAAAAATTGAAAACACATCTATGAAATCGAAATAGATCTATCAAGTGGTGAAAGTTTTTAAAAATTGGATTAAAAGTGCTTTTTGGTTAAAAGGAAGTATAAAACAAAAGACTTCTGGTTTAGTGGTTTATCAAATGAGTTGCTTAGCATTTTGCATATAGCTTAAAGCATATAGTATCTGGTTCCTGAATTTAAAAAATATCCATTTTTTAAATACTATGATTCGACTGATAAATAACATGAAGTTTTCATTTTCTTAAGTTTTTAAACAATTATAAAATATTTACAAGTGAATCGATTACTTATTCTCTAATTCGGGAACTCTGAAACAGATTGAGAGATTATTATATCTGATTTGAACGTGAAATATGAGTTATATTTCTATTTATGAGTTTTTCGTAAAAAATTCGGCCAAGGATCAAAATTTGAGAAAATAGCATTAAAAATGTATGTAAATGCAAATAGAAAAATCAATGTAAGTTGCTAAAAAACAGACATAGAAACACAATTTTAATGGTTTTATAAAAAAAAAACAAATTCACAAGGTGAGCGTATTAAAAAATTCATAAATTAGAAAAACATTGGATTTTTAAGGTAGTCACCTTTTTTAAAAAAGTGATTAAAGCTTAAAATTTTTTAAAATTGAACAATTTATTAAATGATATTTATTTACGTTAAATAACAATGTATTTTTTAACCTTTATAAAATCTTTAACTACAGTGCTGATGATGAAGTAATCTATAATAGAAAAGATTGATTTATGCTTTTAGAATGGAAACTTTAATACCACAATTTCTTCCACAATCGATCATACTTCAAAAGATAGGTTGCTACTTACACTTTGCGGAATGTTGTATCAAAAATACTAAAGCGTTCTACATACTAAATTGATAACGCTTTGCGACTCTCATCAATCATCTTTTAAAAGCGTTTTAAGCGTAAATGTTGCCTGTCTTTGTAACTACTTTTAGGTTGACTTTGGGAACTCATATAAATGGAAAAATTCCGAAATTAAGTGTTACTTTTCATTTTATTAGCATATTTTGTAAGGATACTTTTAAAAGTCTATCTTTTGATTTTATTTGGAAATGTAAATCTTATAACTATAAATGAGCTATTCTTGTATATACATGTATATTATTTCGTGTATCTCGGAAACAGCTCTAAAGATTTTGGATCAAATTTCATATTTACTTAAGGTTGTGAATGTTAAGTTTATCTATATAGATATCTTTCTGGAAATAAATACAATTTGATACAAAAAAATCTTCTTTCATCACTAACTATTGGAAAATTTTCTACCTGCTATTATGTTGACAACGTCATATAGCGCCCCTTGTAGCTTTATATGGAACTTTTATTGTTGTCATAGGATTATAATTTACTGATAACTCAAAATTTTGTGAAATAACAATGATGGATATGAGATGAGGATAATATTAATATGTAATTAAGTACGGGATTCACATCTAAATATTTGTTTCGAAAAACTAGGATTTTACAAAAAACTAGTCGAGAGAAGCTTGGTCTCCCACTTATTTAAAAAATAAAAGAATTATGTCAAGTAATTTGATAATCTAATTGAATTGAATTATTATCATTTATAATATTAAATGAATGAGATTATTTGGAAATTTTGTCCCATATTTTTATAAATCAATGGAATAATTAATGGCACAACTATAGTAAATCATAGTAAATTAACAAATGAGATAACCATGTTACATATTGAGTATCAAGTAATTTTAATTCTGCTTGAGCTATTAAATTAAGAAATAAATGTCTAAAAACCTATTTTAAGTTATTTTTCGCCAGTAACATTTTTTCGGAATACTTTGAAGTAATTTAGATTAACACTAATAAACATGTAGAAAAACGTTCTCTTAACATATAGAGAATATTCCCTTCTCGTGTCAAAATAAAGAAATTCTAAATCATTGGAAATGGGAGTAAACTTCCAATTAAAAATTATTCGCAATAATAATTCTGATTCCAAATAATTCTGATTCTGACGATTCCAATTAAAATTCTTCAGTAACCAAAACTGATAATTACTGAAGTAGTTTATTAATTTGGACAATTGATGCCATTTCAATTGCCGTCTATAGAAGAAATATGGTCAGTCAATGGATAATGCTTTTGCTTTAACCATTGAATGGCTCAAAATGACTATTAAAATTTTAGCAACTAGAATGGTAAAAATTAACACATAATTTAACATTCAGAGAAATTACTCACTTCGGAATTTTAACCGGATTTGTCAACATATTGTTTTCTATTGGCATTTGCATCACACACTGAAATAAAATAAGTTAAAAATACAACAACATGAATAAAAAAAATAATTGGCTTTCATTTTTTAAAAATTATAGTTCTGTGTATGATGTTGGTCGTGTTAATCGAAAAAAAAAAAAGATTTTGAGTCTTTTTAATATAATACAAAGCGCAAATGCTAATCTAGTGATTCTGAAATATGTACGAAAATCTATCAAATAATGACAAATAAAAAAATTAAACCTAATCTAAGAACAAAACATTTAAAAGTATAAGCATATACGAAAAATATATAACATAAATGCAATTTAATAGCAAACACACGAAACTAAAGTAAAAACAATTTATTTACATTGTATACCCAAAATAAAACAAAACAGCAAATCAAATCCGTATTTTTTCAAAAGCAGCTCAAATCCCTTTTATTTATTGATCGAGACTGCGATAGCCACAGCTGTATTTTTACAACACATAATTTTTTTAACTTTTAATTTAAATAACAACACAGTTGTCATCTCGCACAAACACAGTTGATGTTACGACAGTCTCGTAAACTTTACAGGCATCTGCATCCGAAGCTGGGATGTGTCAATCTTAACGCTAATTGGTTATTTAGCAATATGATGTGGACGGTTGTCTATGGACGTGAAACAAATGTTTATTTAAAAAATGTTTTTTTTTTTAAAGTGCGTTGCATAATTTGCACGTTTTATCTATTTCACGTTAGTAAGATCGAAGACAAAAACAGAAATGGCCAATGGCTACCCTTTTTTTAAGCCGATATGAATTGCTTGCCGAGCTTTATGAGACGCCGTATCAGCAACTAATCAGCGTTAGGCATGGATTCACTCCCAACTTCTGAAACAGGCGCTTCGTGAATATTCAACGCCATTTGGCGTAACGAACATGTCTGACTTTCCTACGCTAGTTGCGGTAATGCAATGCAGATAAGAATTTTTTTTATTTCCTTTATTCTGTTTTCTTTTAATTCAAAAGTACTTCAGAATGAATCCGAAAGATCGATTAATTAACATCATTTGATTTTAAATACATCAAACACAAAGAAAATTAATAGAATTGTTTGAAATAATCGGTCCAAAAGCCAAACCTCAACTTTTTTTAGAAAAAAAGCTGGAGCCTTAATTATCTTTGGCAGGATTTGGCCTCAGATTTTTGGCTCGAAAATTAGTTTTTAATTAATGAAAAAGGAGGGAACATTCTCACAGATAGAACAGAAGAAGAGTAACCATGCCCGAATAGGGACTCTAACCCGGGATTCCCAAAGGGCCGCGGTGGCCTGGTGGTAAGGTCTCGGCTTCGGAACCGGAGGGTTTCAGGTTCGAGACTCGATTCCACCGAAGAACCGTCGTGTGAGGGGGTCTCTTGCACGTTAAATCTGTCAGGCCAAACGTCTTCCCTCTGGTGTGGCGTGGTGTGGAGAGGGGGGTGCCACTTCAGATGTCGTCCTCGTCATCTGAATGTGGTTCAAAATTACGAGGTCCGTCCCCAAATAGCCCTCGTGTTGCTTAAAACGGGACGTTAATATAACTAAACTAAACTAAACTAAACTAAACCGGGATTCCCAAATGATAGGGAAGACGTGCTTCATCTATGCCAGGACGCCGACATGAAAAATCGAGAGGACTTTTAAAAATCAGAAAGTCAGACACAGCATTTTGAAGGGATGCACTACAATAGCAAATATCCTATTAATGTGAAAGCATCTGAAACATTAATAAAAATGTCCTAAGAAATTTATAAAAATGTTAAAAGGGCTTTCTTCTTTTGAATAAAAATATATCATTTGTTCTTGAAACATTATCAGAAATTCAGAACATTTCATATATTTTTTTTCTATTGGACATTCCTATTTTTAAATAGAAGAGGAAAAATAAAAAGCGCGAGTTTTACTTTTCTAAGTTTTTCATTAGAGTGAAAAGTTAAATTAGTTCTTATTATTTATATGTTCCGATTCCTGGAATTTTGGCTCTTATTTAATCGGATTTTAAGTATTTTTGAATATTGATTTTCTAAAAGAGTTAAGATGCGAAGTTATTACATATAGTATAGTTTAAGCACTCTACATTTCATTGTTTTTCATGCCTATAACATTTTATTACTTAATTCTCGAAATATAGTTAGTAAATAATTGAAATTAAATTTAAAGATTTCAAAGTAAAAAAATTAAAAGATGAGAAGACTTTGGATTAGTCAATATTTCATTTATATTAGATTTAGTATAAAATAATAATAACGAGAGTCATAATTAGTGTGAACCAATTTTATGAAGAAAGATAACAATAAAGTAAATAGAAATTTTCAGAAATAAGACAAAAAAAAAATAGAAGAATTCTTTCTTTCAAGATAAATTTATACGTTTAAATATGAATAAGAATTTAAATTATTTGAAATTTATTATATATTTTTTTATTCTTCTAATATTCTTAATATAAAAATTTAAGATTTATAATTTCTAAAACACCTGACACCAAGAAATGATTAAAAAGAAATATTTCACACCTTCGTATGCATGTGAATAACCAGAAAAATTACTTTTCTTCGACTCGTATTATTTCATTATTCTATAGTGAAATTCTCACCACAAAGCGTCGCTTAATATGATCAAAATATGACGCAAATAAAAATCCAATACTATTTTGTATTAAAAATAAAAGAATTTCGCCAGATTCTTACATTATTGGATATTATTCTGGATAGCAATCTAAGGTATACTTGGAGTAAATATTTATATGTATGTTATTCGAAAAAAAATTATTTTTAAATAGAAAGGACACGAATCACATCAATATAATTTCAAATAATTTACTATATTCCATTAAAAGAAGAAACAAATAATATTTTTAAAAAAAAAATTCAAATTCAATTCCTACTTAGGAATTGAAATCTTGGTTAAAAAAATAGTTACTTTTAATTAAATAACAAAAAATTATTATTTTTCACAAGAATTGACCTCGTATTCTTCACCTTCACGTGATAAATATTGAAATCCTTGCATTTTACTGATTGAGCTACTGCCTGTTGATTTCAATTTTCATTACAAACTGCCAATCTCAAGTATTAAAAATGAATTAAATTAAATCTATGAATTAATATTTGTAAAAAAACTGTATAAATATCAAATGCCATCCATTACAAGTTTTCAAAAATGTATTTGAACTTGAGTGGATGAATAAAAAGTATTTTATTAGATACTGAGTTTTTGAACAGGATATATAAATAAAAATGTGTATAGGGAGAGTGTGAACTAATAGTAGAAATTGAAAAAAGAAAATGTTAAAAAGCACATTATCCAATTATTAGATTTGTGGTTCAGATTTTGAATAATTTTAAGTTATGGAAACTCAACATTACATTATTCCTAAAATATTCTGCTTGGAGGAATACAAGAAATTCAATTCAGAAACTGAAGATTTGTTTAAATGTTTTTTAATATTCTATTTTTCATTTTTTTTAGTAAATAAGGATATGGATGGCATTATTTCAATATAATTTGCACATATTCAAGTTGATCAATATTATATTGGTTAATGAAAAATGAATTATTTGATATAATGAATTTCATTTTAACCAATCTATAATTACACATAAACTAATTGAATGAAAAAAGAATTAATATAAAATAATCAATTTAAGTATAAAATTTATAGATAAAAGAAGTAAAAACTTTAAAAAATATTTAAACAGTTTTTCCTAAAGAAACGAGGTTTTTCACCCAGCTCGTAGTTTTTAAATATTTTTTAAACAGTTTTGCAAACAGTGCTAAACGTGTCAGAATGAAGTGAAAAAATTAGTGGATTTCCTATTTCCTTTTACACTACGCAAAAAAACTTTCGCGTTCTTGGGGAAAATAACCTATAACCCGAATTTTAGTATGTGTAAGGCAAGTTAATAAAGAACATGCAATACAGAACGACAGTGCCACAGAAAAAAGTGCAGGGAGATAAATAAGAATTTCACGTACTCTTTAAAGTAAAAAAGGAGAAAAATTTTTATTGTACCTCACAAAAAGTTTTGATCATAAAAAGCAAGAAATGCTGTATATTTTCTAAAACTGAAATAAGATGTCTGTCAGTAAGAATCCCGAGTTTTATTTTTATTATTTCCAAATATACAACTATACTTTTTTAAGAATAAGATAATATTAATTTTTGTCATGCGTAACAATTTATTGGAAGGGATCTTTATGGTTTAGAAGGAAGAAGTCTACTTATGTTTTAATGCACAGTGTTTGTTAATAATAAACTAGAAAAAAATTATAACTTTTATATAAAAAAAAAATAAAGCAATAAAAGCAATTACTACTGAAAGGATGCAGATGCAACGAATGCACATAAAAAATATCATTTCGAAAAGACCATTGTCTTTCTATATTTGTTTATGTAATATTTTAAAGGAAGAGTGAATATAATAAAAAAATAGAGTATTAATAATCCTCAATGAAACATCCAATTATTATAATAACAGAATTATATAATAGCAAATTTTAGCAAGTCATAGTTGTAATAAAGAATGGATTTTGAAATGTTTTAATAAAGAATTAGATGGTAAAACTTTATCAAAATGAAGCCATCAAATTAACTGAATCTCAAATTAAAAAATAACTAAACTATTATTTCAAATTAAATATATGAAAATGTAATTTTCATCACAAATCTGACGTGAAAAAAATGTAAAATACGATATTCTAAAAAGTAAATGAAGGCAAAGTTGCCAAGGACATTTTACAACAGATATATAATTAATTCAATAAAACAGTTTAGTTGAAGGTAAACATGGTTATATATATATTTATATAAATGAATCACAAATTTTAAATTTTTACAGAGAGCATTTTCTCTTTGAATATTATTTAACAAGATATTCTTTATAAAATATTTTAGTTATTTTCAATAAAAAATTTTTAATTCCATTTAAATAAATAAATCACTAAAGCAGACTAATTTATGATATTTGAATATCACTCTTCAATAAAAAGTTAGTGATTTTAGACCCCATTACCGACCTTCTTAAAGATGATACGCCAATCTTCTCCCTGGATTTCTGGATAGTGATTGGCCTAAGGTTATGAAAATATTGATTGCTCAAAAATTGATATATGAAACCATTAGAAATCTCTCCGATTTGATTGCAGAAGATAGTAACATTTATTTTTTTATTTAAACGTTGGTCAAGAGTATTTTGCAGAAAATGATTTCTTAAGACCAAAGGATTGTGTAGGATTTAAACTTCATAATTTTTATAAAAATTATGAAATAAATAAAATAAAATATTATATTTGTATAAATAAAATAAAATATTTTTATTTGTATCATTTAAATCTTTTGAAAATAAAACTAAAAAAATAATTTTACGGTGAATTAGAGAAAGTTTTGTTGAATAATTCTTTAAGATATATAAATTGCGAAAATTATTACTCTGTGCACATATAACTTCAGTGCCGAACGATGTTTACATTTTTCATATTTCAAAAAAAGACATGCTTGGTTACAGTTAAAAACAAGCTTTTATATTAATTACTATTTAACATTTCCACTTTAATTTAAACTAGAAATTTTATGGGTGCTGACAAGAAATTAAAGAGGCAGATAAGAGGTGAACAAAGAACAGTATTATTTAAGGTTTGCATAAAAGTATGATTAAATTATAAAGCTATAAAAATCTAAAGATGAAAAATATTTTGCAGAAAAAGCTATTAAGACAACATTAAATATTTGATAGAAATCTTTAGCGATTATTAATACTGGCGAACAAGCTGAACACCAAAGGTTTCCAGTACTTATAATAAAGGCTGCAATTCTTATAATAAATGTTTGAGTGTTGGCTCTCTACAGGCCAGGTCTTTTCATCCACAGCTACCAAATATGGTACGTATATATCTTAGAGGTCGGGAACGTGGACTTCGGTGAGAGTTTTTAATTTTTTTTTTACTATAATTTTAATTAGTTAAAAATTAAGCCACATTTTGGCATTTTTCCATGATAAGTGCCAAAGATATTCCAGCACGAAATTAATTCTTATATCATATTGAAGATAAAGGAATAATATTTTATAAAGAACGATATAAAGAGCAGCATTTATTTGTATCGTTTTGCATTATGTTAAATTGATAATAGAACACACATCGACTGGAGCTTGAAATATTTGTCATTCTAATAAGTCGACTTCTTCTCCGCCATATTTAATGAGTAGTTAATAGAAAAGTGATAATATAATTATTCAAATGATCTCAATCACACGTTTCAATCGTTGCAGAGAAAACGCGATATAAACGCAAATTTTAAATGACATTTTAACAACATGTCAAAATTGCCACACAATACATTAATGCTATCAAAGAACAAGGAAGCTGAAGAACAAAAATCACAAGTATGTGAATTAGATGAAATTTAATGAAGTAAGAGAAAAGCGAATGAAACTATTGAGGAAATGGAACAGAGATACTATAATATCGTATTACGAAATAATGGTACGCATGAAGAAAAGAATGAGCAACGAATGTCAGATATTGTTAAGTGGGCTGGAGGATTCAAAATTTATTATTTATTTACATTTAAAAGTGTCCAATTTATGAAGGTGAATTTTATAAAATACTGTTCAAATTTAGCGATAAATTGGCTTCTCACAATGTGTGTTTTCCTGGCTTTCAAACTTTAAATATAGTTCGGTTTATTTCAAACTAGCTGCCTTTGGCGACTAGCTGGTTCGCCAATCTTAATATTCTTAAAAATGGTCAGTTAAATATTTTTCATCATGTAATTGTCAATTAAATATTCTATATGACTTGTCATTGTCAAATAAATACTTTATGTAACTTGCCTTTTAATAGAAACTTCATCAAAATATTTTTAAGGTTCAAATTTTAATAATTATATAATTTCCCCATGCAAGCCTTAAGCCCGAAATGTAGTACATGTCTCTAATTATCTGTCAGCTCTCGAAAAGTTTCACCTTTAATTTAAAGAGGAAATGATTAAACTGCAAATTGATATAAAAACATTTTTTGAAGAAAACAAGCATTTAAAAATGCAAGTAAAAGAGAACCATTATGTGTACCATTGAATAATTACAATAATTCATGTAATATTTGAAGAATTATTCAACAAAACTTATTTAGATTCCTCATAAAATTCAGGTTTTAGTTTTACTTTCAAAAAGATTTAAGTGATGCGAATACATAATATTTTATTTTATTTTGGTCTATAAACATAATAAAAAATTACTATGTCCAAATTTTATACAACTTTTAATTCTAAGAAATCACATTCTACGAAATAATTTTGACACTTCAACCTTCAAATAAATACATGAAGTTTTCTTCTGCTATTATAATTAATCGACTTATGAAGTTTAGAATAGAAATGTTAAGAACATTCAACGTTTTCATTCTTAGGCCAGTCAGTCTTGAGAAATTCTGGACGTTTATTGCGGTATCATCTTTGAAATGGTCGATGAAGTGGTTTAAAATTACCCATTTTTATTGAATAGTGATCTTCAAATATTTATAAATCAGTCAGTTTTAGAGACTTAGTTGCTAAAGTATATCTGTTTTTATTTAAAAACTAAACATTCTTCCATTTTTAAATCCTTTTTAGACCCATGTTACATGCTAAATAGTTATTTGCTTCATTTAGATCCTTTTTATAGATATATTTCTGTTATTAAAGCTTTATAAATCAACCGTTGGGGCCTTGGATTGATTAAATGTTTGTCTTAAATGAAGCTGATTTATTGAATTAATAGTGTTGTGAAAGTCACAAAATTTTTTATTTACATTTTCTTTTTAGAAAAAACTTATTTCATATTCTATTTCATTTGATGAAGACAAGTGCTGAAAATGACATTTTAATTTGTTATATTTGGTGTAATTATTTATTTTTTATTTGATTTTTTTTTCAATCTGATGGCAACATATTGATAAAAGATATTTTCTAAAGAATATTTTTTCCCTTCCACTCGTAACGTGCTCGTGCAGATTAAATTTTATTGTTTTGTCTGAACTATATGATTGAAAAATATAGTTTAAATATTTCTTTAAAAATTCGTAACAAATAGAAGTTTATGTTAAAATGCTTACATCATTGGAAAGCTAATTTTTTAATCTCTAATTTGATGTAAAAATAATATTTGTACAATAATGTTTTTGAAAGTTATAGTGGAAAAACGTCAAAATTTCGATTAATTTTCAGTTCAAATCCTAAAGAAAAATTTGAAGAAAGGGCTCCGAGTTGCCCATTTCGGACCTCCAAAGTATACATGTACCAAATTTGGTAGCTGTAGATCCAACGATATGGCCTGTAAAGAGCCAACACACACACACACACACACACACACACACACACACACACACACACACACACACACACGG
>JAPMOQ010018920.1:5695644-5755488 GCA_026543055.1 Argiope trifasciata
CACACACACACACACACACACACACACACACACACACACACACACATGCATATGTAAGCCTTTTCATTTACAAATATACACAGCATTATTATTCAAATGGCTTGCACGTGCGCTGTTCAATATGTTTAAAGAATATCATTGCATTAACTAATTGAGAAGCTCATGTTCAGATATTTGAAAACCATGCACTGAAATTTGAAATGAATTATCAAACAGTGAGCTGAGTCAGAATAAAATATCTAGAAATTTCAAGAATACCATAATTTATGGCTCGTCTATATTCAGTGTTTATTGAAAAAAATAATATTGCAGAATCAAACTTTTGATCCCAAATATCGCAGTACGATAAATTTTGATTTTAAAAGTCTATTTTTATTTATTTTAAAAATTTACCTTAATTAAGGTAAATGTATAGAGATAATATACTAACGAATTTTTATAAATAAAAGTAATTAATAAAAAATCCCCAGTGAATAAAAGTAAAAAGGAATTAAAATATAATCAAAAATAAATTCAGAAATAAAATAAGAATCCTGTCTGAAGACTTTCTCTAGGGTCACCCTTAAGCAGAGTTTAAGAAAAAGGGTTATTTTTTTCTGCAAGGGGTCTGAGTTTAAGTTTTAATAATATTTTCATCTTATTTCAGTAAAAAATGGTGTATCTCATAGGCCTGAATGTCAGGGAATTTTTGGATCCAGAATATTGGTGGATTAAAAGCCAGAGTCCTCGCAGATAAAATATCTTGTTTTAAATCCCTGCCTCAGAGTGGTTCTAGAGAAAGTCTTCAGGCCGTATTTTTATTTTATTTCTGAATTTATTTTTGATTCTATTTTTATTCATTTTTACTTTCATTAACAAGGAATTTATTACTAATTATATTAGGTTCATCTTTTTTTTAGTACTACATTAGCGCTCTTTAAATACAATGGGGCTTTTTTAGTTTGATTCAGAAGCAATTACAATTTTTTAAAATTGTTTCAGAAACAATTTTCAGTTGGAATTTCATAATGCTTAATTTTTTCATTATTTCTAATGTATATATAAGATTTTCGTAAAATATAGATTTATAAAATAAGGAACTAATTGCTAAAAAATATAATGAAAAATAATTTAAAAAAATCATAAAAAAATAGAAAAATAAATTGAAAAATAAAACTTACAATGTTGAAAGGTTCATTGTTAGCATTTAAAAGTGTCATAAAAAAGATTTTTTTTGTGCATTTTCGGAATTTTTTCAACGCATTAAGCCAAGATACTCATTGAAAAAGAATCAGGAAAGAGGAAAAAAACTCGGGAATACACTATGCAAATATAATATGTTTCTGAAAGCTAGTTTTCATTATTAATTAGTTTAGTTTGTCTGAGGAAATTACTAACTAGTTTCCTCAATAGCAACATGAAACATATTGAAAATACATTAATCTACGAATGTGAAATTCCGACTGCTTACATTTTGCATATTAACAACAATAGCACATAATTTCACTTGTCCTTCAAAAAATTCCTAAACATAATATTTACTTAATTACTTTCTTATTCTGTCATGCTCGTGTTCCTTGTTTCATAACTTTTTTCTTAATATCCTTCTTGGAATTCTCGTATAATTTCCTAAATACTAATCAAATTTGCATTAACTCTTCCGTTTTCTATAATATAAACTCGATCATCGTTCTGGACTATTTTCAGTACTTCTCAAACATCTTTTTTGATCATTTTAAAATTTGGTAAACTTTTATAAGCTCCAATGGATTCAGAAAATAAGTAAGTAAATACTTTTCAATTGCATTTCTAACAAAAAAATAAAATTAAAATAAAGACGTATACTAACAATAATGAAATTTGATAATTTTCTTAATGAGTAAATTCCTATATATCTAAATTATGTACCTAAAATTATAAAGAAATAAGTTATTATATGTTTTCATTGTTCTTCCGTTACGTTTTTTCTTCATCCTTTTTTGACGATTAATAGTATTTATAATTAAATTAATAACACTATTGGGTAAATAAAAATGCCAATAATTAATTATGAAAAGACGAAAAAGAAAAAGAAAAAATAAGAAAATTATCTGTAGCATTTTCTTTAAAACAAATTTAAACAAAATGTCTTAACGAGAACTATCAAAGATAACTTTTGAAAACAAAATAACTTTTAGATTTATGTTAGCGCATATTTTTAAATCCGATGAGCACTGCTTGATTAAGGAAAAAATTATTATTTTTTATATATTACTATTTTGAAAGAATATGAACAAGGAAAATTTTTTTCTTATAAAAATTTGGAGAATTTAAATTTTTGTAACACTATAAGGATTTTATAAGAATGTAACGTTTAGACTTTTTTTAGAGCATATCTTAAAATCAGATGTGAGACTGCTCGATTACTATCAAAATGATTTTTTTTCTATATTACTATACTGAAAGAACATATATAAAATTTTTTGAAGTATATATACGTATTAATATTTGGAGTATTTAAACAATTTAAATAAATTATGTATTTTTACTATTCAAAAAATATTTTTTAGTACTTTTATTGTTTATAAATGCATATGAATAATTTAAATTACAATTTAAAAAATTGTAGGGAATGTTTTTATTTGTTATACAAAATTAATTTATTTCGATTCCAAATTTTATTGCAAACCATTACAAAAATTAAGAAAATGTATAATTATTTCATTTCAGGACTTATAGGAGACAAACCAACAGTAATTTTATTCATTAATTTCTATCTTCAAATAATAGCTGAAATTAAATATATATTAAAACTTGCAGAGATGATTTTTTTTTATTATATATCAAAGTATATTTAATGTATGAATTTCGATCTTTATGGTCTTAGAGAATAATTTTCGTTTAATTATACGATATTAAAATGTCACGCATGGTATTATCATGTGGAATAGTGATGTTGTTTTGGTTTGAAGTATTTGAATTCTCTGAATGTGTAGGCAACAAATTGGTGTTTAATTGATCTTGAAGTGTCGATTTTTTGCTTTTAAGGTTATCAGAAAATAATATAGAAGGCTATCACATTTGACGATTTATCTCCAACTAAAGTTACTAATTGATTTTCAAATATTCATTCATTAATGAATTGTCTCAATTAATTAAGTTATTAATCAGTTTAAAATGGTTGTTTGAAACAATTATGAGACTATCAGATTACGCATATTATATATATATATATATATATATATATATATATATATATATATAGAGAGAGAGAGAGAGAGAGAGAGAGAGAGAGAGAAGTCTCGTGATTCTTTCAAACGGGCTCAAATTTGTTTTCAATTTTCAATTTAGGTTAACCACTGTGGACTTGTTTTCTATATGTTACGAGCCTAGACGCGCAGAAAACAAACCACCAATAATTTTCATTCATGGGGTCCTGTCATCACCTTACTGTTGGAATAAAGTTAAGGGCAAAATTTGTGACAAGACTAGGAGAAAGGTAAGTATTGCCTTAACTCCATCAACATCATATGATTATATATTAGCTATTTAACATATGGTTATTTAAAAATATTTAAAGAATTGCAAATAATGAAAATATATATCTATCACGAAATTATGCCTCTTCCTTGACTGAAATAAAAATTAAATAAAAAAATATAAAAATGAAATCTACGATAACACATTTCAAGCTACCCTGCTAGATTGTTATTTGTCTTAATTTAAATCATTAATTAGTTTAAACCGGTTTGAAGCAATTACGAGACTTCTCTATCGGTCTCTATTCCTTATCTACACTCTCTCCCTCTCTCGCATATCTATATGGGGAGTGGTTGCCGAATACACCAACAAACTCAAAGCGATAGTGATAGTAGGCATCAGAAGGTCAAAAAATTGTCATACAACATGGAGTCCCAAACGACATTTAGATGGTGAAAATCGCAAAAATATAGAGTCAGAAAACTTTTGAAAATTGTATCAAAATTTGAAAAAAAAGAAATGGTGTTTCTAATAATTTTTTAAAAGTGAAATTACATTCTTAAAAGTTTTGTTTCATGCTAGCAGCATGCAGAATCGATGAATTAATGAGTCGTAAATAACTGAAAGCGAAAAACCAGTTTAGAACCCATATTTGTAAAAATATTAAAACTTGAAGAAAAATAAAAGCTTGAAAATGTAAGGAATCGTATAGTCTATAATTTTATATAAGTGATTGAATGAATTTCAGTTGTCGCTGTTGTTACTGTGATGCTCTAGATTTGGTAGGCTTTCTTCATGAAGCCAAAAACCTTTTAAAATTTTCGAATAAAATCGGTTTCTTTAAAGCATCTTCTTTCTTAACCCAGAATATCTAGAATGAAAGGAGGGGGTAGGGGCGGGCATGATCAGCTTTATACCAATAATATTTCGGAAACGGTTTCTGGTTTCTCTCAAAATTTTGCACATTGCTGTGATTGCTAATAAATCATGAGATAATGTCCTTTGTTTTCAGTAAGTTATCTCTGTAAGGAATATTTCTGTGTATCGGTAAATTCATTTTACGTCAATCACTGCAATTCCTTTGGATGAAATCTGGGCTATGAAGACGGTATTTCAAAACTTCTCCGCAAAATGAAAATATCTTTAGAACATCGCTAAACATTTCTATACAGGAAATACAATAGTTATAACAAATTGATTTACAGTCTTAATCAACCTGAGACTGATAATTCTTCAGAGATTGGTACTTGGTTTAACATTGCTCATGAAAGTGACAGAATGCACCGAAACGCATAATATAAATTATTGATAGTATGAAAATATTAAATTTAAAGATGAAATTTTCGTAAACCATTTTAATCAATTTCAGTCTGAAAATAAAATTCTCACGAAATTTAAAATGTTGTGTTTCAGGGTTATGCAGTGTGTTTACGAAATCATGGTTCCAGTGAATGGTCGGATGTGATGAAAGTGCCTGACATGGCTGCAGACGTAGTAGAATTCATGAAGAAGGAAAATATTTCAAAAGCCATACTCATTGCTCATAGTTTGGGAGGCTTAGTGGCATTAGCTGTTGCTTTAGAAAATGTATGAGTAATTTTCCTTTTTTTAAAAAGTTTGTTAGAAAAAAAAATAATTTCCCCTATCATGGACATTTAATAATGTTTTTAGCATTTAATTTTTCTAAATGTTTTTCATCAAAATTATGAAAATGATACTTAATTATCGATATTTTTATCTAAGAGAAATATGTTAGTAATCGTTTGTAGTTTTATATGTAAAATTATGTATTTTCATTTAGTATTTTTTTAATTTTTAATCTTGAATGGTAATGTATTAAATTTAAATTAAGAATAATTTATTAAAAATGGCAATACATTAAGATACATCATTAAATTTTAGACAATTATAGAAATTTGTGTAGAATTTTTTAATGGGAATATGAAATGAGAATTAGACTTAAAATGAGTTTCTTGAAATCTCTCTCTCTTTTTAAAAGGTCAAATACAGGTTTTTTTTTTTTTATCTAAGTTGCAAGGAAATCAGAAAAAGATATTAAAAAATTAATATTTTATAACTGCATAAATGGTTTTTAATAAAATTAGTTGATAAATACTAAAAATATTTTTTTCAGTTCTGAAAACATGTGAATAAGAAAAAATTGGATAAAAATATAGAAAATTTTTTATGTTCCTTTTTAAATAATAATCTGATTTTATCCGTGATTACGTCTTAATTTCCAAATACATATAAGATTAAAACATCCAACATAGTATATATTTTCGAAATTATTACATGAATTATAGCAATTTTTTTCAAATATTATCCGAATATTTTTATTGAATATAGTACTAAATCCCTTGTGAAATTCTACATAATGTCATTTCCTAAAACCCAACACTATCTAGCGTAAATACTGATGATAAACTAAAATGAAATGAATAGGGCTAAATATAAAATTAATGTGAAAGATATTTCATGTTACATAAAGAATATTTTCATGCAATTTTAATCACAGATCTGAAATCAGTTTTTATATTAACTTTGCTTTTGTTTTCTTAATAGCCAGAGATGATTGAAAAGATTGTTATTGAAGAAATGAAATTGGAAATTGGTAATGAAAACGAACGTGATATCTTGGGTTTCAAATCAATCTTAGAATTGGCAGCAAGCTGCTTACAAGAATTTCCATATAGTGTGTCTGAAAATGTTGCCCAAAAGAAGCTTCAACATTTATTCACTTACGCTTGGAGTAAAGTATGTAATCCTATCGATAGTTTAATTCCGTGTTTTAAAATTTTTATTGTCAAATTTGTATTGTACTAAACGAACTGGCATTGTTGGTGTAAACAATGTTTGAGGGAAAGAATTTATTAATGACGAAAACTTGTGTTTATTATTGAAAAACAGTTTCAGCTGAAATTCGAATTACGAAAATATTGCGATTTACACTGAAAACTTTTTAATAGTGTACACTAATAGTTGCTTAAGTTTTCAGTTATAAGTTTCAGAACAATAAACAAACATTCACTACCATCAATTAACACTTTCCTTGCATAAGGTAGAGTTCAATTTGTTCAATATTCTATTAATAAGCCAGATGTTTTTTTGCGTGACTCTGGTAGTTTATACCCGAAAGTGAAACTGAATTCTCCAAATTTCCATATGATTTCAACAAACAGAAGTCCGAAGATTTTATATTCCAAATGCAAAAACGAAAAACTCATGCCAATAGGAGAATATAAGAATTTTTATTTGTGAAAGAAACCAAAGCATCTTGGTAATATCGTAGACCGAACGGTTATTTACGTCCTGTAAAGGAGGATGGTTGTTTTCCGGATGGACTTTAAGGGATTTTTCAAATTTTGGCTTTAGATATCCTCTCTAAGAGAAAAACCTTCCAACAACCATTACAACTATTGTGGATAATTCTCTCATTCAAAGCTTAAAACAGAGCTTCAATTTTGAATCAAGTTAGTTGCGATTACAGTTAGAATAAAGTACATGGCAATATTTTAGGCATAAATTCTTTTGTTAACCTTTCCTGAAAGCAATAGGTATTTTCAATCGATGTTATAAACATCAATTGCCCAATAAAACTACTTTGAAGATATATAACACAAAAACATGAAGATGAAACGTACTCAAGTTTACTGAAATAAAAGTTATTAAAATTAGAATAAAAATATTCATGAGATAAAAAATATTATGAATAAATAAAAAAAATATTTATACATTATTATTTAAAAGAGCGGAATTATTTTTTTTTATTTATGTTATTTAGAACTGTATGAAATTAATTTTACCATTTTTTAGAAACCAACTAAGAAAGTTTACACTAGACCTTTAACACCTCGACTACCCTTTTATAAGGATAATTCTAGGAAATTTGTCTGGGAAGTCAACATAGATGCTGTAACAAAATCATTTGGTTCAGTTGAAAATTTCAGAATACCTTTCAGTGAAGATTCAATTTATCCTGGAGAAGCTTTATTTATTATTGCAGAATACTCTTCATTCGAAGTGTAAGTTTTTTATTTGTTATTATTATATTTGAACGTGCTTATTTATTATTCCTTCAAACATTTGGCCCCAAGAATTGAATCTGATGCTACGGAATTCGTAGCAATTATTGAGATTCATGAACCTCCGCCTACTTCAATTAACGCTGGTTTCCTTTTTTCATCCAAGCATACCCCAAATTTGTAACTTCTTTTGCTACAGTTGATTATATATGTTGAAAATATAATTTTTTAAAAGTTATAATATAATATAACAAAAATGTGTTTTCATAGGAAGAAACAGTTTCATAAGATTTTGTATAAAGTTAAGTTTATTTTGGAAAAATTATTGAAATTGTGATCTAAAACATTGGAAAGCTTTTTTTATATTCAAATGCACTGTCGCACAGAATGTATTGAAGATTTAACAGAGATAGACCAGCAACTATAAAAGAAAAACTACAATAACTTAAAATAGATTAAATTGTATATAAAATCAAAATAGTAATAATATTGATTTTGCTCATTGATCTTTCTTTTTGCGATAATGATATCAAGGGAGAAATAAATATAAGAGAAGTTGAAACTGTTAAATAAAAATGAAAACATGTCAAAGAACGGATTCGTAAAATTTAAATACTTTTACTGTAAATAAGGATATTATAGATTAATATATGTAATGATAACTTTCATGAATATTTAAACTTTCATTCTCTTTCGGCTTGTTGCTAAGATTTCGAAAAAACAAGAGTTCAATTCAGTGATCTTCAAAGAAAAGATTTAGATAACTAATATTTTATGGAATAAATTAATTTGAAATCAATGTAAAAAGATATTTCAATCAATAACGATAAGTACTCTAGTAATTACTACGGAAATTGAAAAAGGATAACAGAATCAAAACATAGAATATAAGAAATTTAGTTTTAATTTTTAAAAATTTTAATACTTTAAAAATAAACTTAAAACAATTTGAAAACTTCAATATGGTAATTTTTATATCGGAATAAAATTTCAAAATTCCCCTTTCTTTAAAAGTATTCTTGCGATTTAAAATAATAAAAAAGTGGAGTAATCGGAATATTAGCTTGTAATACGAAAAACTTAGATTTTGGTTCATAAATTGTGATCGAAAAAAAGGAGATAAATAAAGTTTTAAGAAAGAAAGAAAATGAAGAGTGCTGCCCCAAATTCCAAGTTATCATATGAAAATATTATTATTTTTTAAGTTATTATTCGTCTTAAATAATTTAAGTCATTACCAATTTAAACCAGTTTGAAACAATCACGAGTCTTCTCTTTCGGCCTCTATCCCTCTCTCTCTCTCTCTCATATATATAACTTTTTAAAACTTTCATTTTCAATTTTTCTAGGTAAACAATGTTTAGGAGCTTGACCGATTTGTAAATGAAAATAACCCATCTTTTCAAAATGGCGAAGCATGCGTGATCTGATAATCTCGTTATTGTTTCAAACCGGTTTCAACTGGTTACTGACTTAAATCTACTAAGACAACTCGTAAGAATTCAGAGAATGTATAATTTGGAAATCAAGTTGTAATTTTAACCGGCGATAAATCACAAAAAGGGCCAATCTGCATTATGTTCTAATAACTTTATTTTAATTAGTAGAAATTATCCCTAAGTCAACAATCTTTATCGATTAAACAAACAATATTTTAACTTGTTGGGTTTATTAAAAAAAAACACCGTTGTGTGAGTTAGGCAATTTTCCAAGGAAAATACCGCAACAGAAGACGATAGATATTTCAAAAACTGTATTGGGAAAGTGGACTCCAAAATTAAAAAAGGATAAATCATCAATTTGTTGCCTACGTATTTTGAGATTTAAACAGTTTGCTGCCTTCATAGTTTGAGATCCCAAAAACCTCAACCGAAAACAACATCGTGTTCTCATGTAATAAAATATTTGGAAATCAGCTCAGAAAATACAAATGTAAATTCACGAAAATACGCAACGTATTTGAAGCAATTTGTTTATGATTAAAATTAAAATTATTATAATATTTCAGTATTCGAATTTTTGAGAAAAGATTTTTAAGAACATCCCAATAAGTTTAATTTAATTTTAGTAATGACAATATAAAATATTCAATTGATATATTTTGAAATTGAAAGTTCTCTGTTAAATGCAGTGAATGAAACAAAATAAATCTGAATATGGATCGCATGATCAAATTAATAAAATATGTTACTACTATTCATGTTTACTATTTTTATTTATCTAGGCTGAAACAAAAGGAGCTGATTCAGAAACATATTCCGAATTCTCAGTTTATTGAAGTAAAAGGTATTTATCATAGTTGCCATCTGGAGAAACCAGAAGAGTATATAAATACAGTGATAAAATTTCTACTTCCATGACATGTACATTTATCAACTGATTTGGTTCTGATGTGCTATTGATATGTGTCGGATATTCACAGTTAATTAATATTTTTATTATTAAGGTGGTAAAATAATCTCTTATTTTAAAGTGATTATTAAAGTAAAGTTAAAGCGATTTGTTTTTTTTTAGTTACTCATAATAAATAATTTTTTATATGTCTATTTTTCACAGCAATGTAATATAAAAATGTCGTCTTAATACGATTCAAAATTATTTCAGTTATTTAGTTGGAGGCATTTGTAAAATTATATGAGTTTTTGTTTGTACTACAGTTCCATATTTAAAAATATGTTATGTAGAAAGAAATTCATTTTTATGCTATAATAAATTACAAATTGATTACACAAAATTAATTTTTATTTCTTATACATGAAATCATTTAAATTCCAAGCAATGCTTGGTATATGAGCTAGTTTAGGCATAAATGTCCAGAAAGTCAGAGGTAAGGGCCTATAGACGTACATTATTAACGTTATCGAACACATAAAGTATTTTGAACTTATTCCTATAATTTTAATCAAATAAATATCTAGAGAAAATGTACTGCTGAATTTAAGCTGCCTTTGGAATCTTGCTTATTCATTGACTAGAATGATAATTATATATTCTTTAACTTCTACTATCTTTCATAGTATGAAAATAAAATATCAAAGCAATCCACTTGCAATTATGCAATCAACAATTTTTTCCACATTATCGATTTAAATAACAAGTAGAAATATATTTTTAATTTAAACAAAAAATTATTCCTCACTATTAACATAATTATTGTGTTCAACCAAAAAAGCCAGTTCGAAGAATATTTCTATTTTTACCTCTTATTCGCTGCCTTTGTCTTCCAATTCACTTATTTCGAGTCATAACTCTTAGCGAAATGCAACATAAAGTTACTTCCGGTAGCCAATGTACTGCAGTAAACCTCCAAAATGATGGCGTATATAAAGTTTATCCAACTTGTTTGTAACTTTGTTAACAGATGACGCTATATGAAACCCTATTAACACAATATAGTGTATGATTTCTTTGTGGTATTTATGTATGATGTTGTAAATGGGACCTTAATGTCCTAGGAAATTTAAGATAATAAAGATATTTTTGTTTGGATGCGGGAACATTTTACTTAGATTTACTTTAACCTCCAATCTCCTAATTAGGTGTAAAAATTGGCAAATAGAATTTCTATGAATGTAAGTGTAAATGTACTTTATACATACGAAGTCTGAATGAGTATAAAACAAGTGTAACGAAAGCAAAATTTTAAAAACAAGAGTGTAAAAACTGTAATATTGTACAGCATAAACTACAATATTTAATAATTAAATATATCAGTCATCTGCTAATAAATAACTGATTATTAATCTGATTTTAAAAATTGAAAATTTTATTTTTATACCTGATTTCTAAATGAGAATTATAAAATTCTTTCAATTGTTTTCTTCCCAATTTATAAGAATCTTAAACTTGCACAAGTAAAGCACTTCACTGTTACTAGCATGATTCGGCTTCCTTTTTAAACATTTTTTCAGCTCTTAAAAATTGTTTCAAAATACTGATTCAAACTCTACATTTTTCAAGTCAATAAATTTAATAAGTGATATGCTTTTTTGCATTAAGTAATTCTTTTTGGATGAACTTTTATTAAATCTTCAGTTCATTTAGTAATGATGGAATAATCAATAGCAGAAAGATTGATTTATTGCTTTTAGAGTGAGAAATTTAACACTATAATTTCTTACAAATCGATCATACTTCTAAAGATAGGTTGCCATTTACACTTTGCGAAGTGTTGTATCAAAAATATTGAAGCATTCCACATATTAAATTGATAACGCCTTATGACTATCATCAATCATCTCGCAAAAGCTTTTTAAACTTAAATGCTGTCTCTCGTTGGAACTACTTTTTGGTTGCGCTTTGAGAGCTCATATACATAGAAAATTTTGTAACTTAAGTGTTACTTTTCATTTTATTAGGATATTTTGGAAGGGTACTTTTTAAAGTCTATTTTTTATTTTGAAAAGAAAACTGATAAGAAAAGAAATATGTCAACTAATTTCATGACTAATTTAATTATTTGTTATTTTTATTATTAAATAAGCCTTATTATTTGGAACTTCTATCATAAATTGAAATATTATACAATGGAATGATATTATTAGAACAATTGTAATAAATATTATTTAACAAAAATGAGATAAAAAAGAGATAATGTTGCTAATTCTTTTGTAAACAGCATTGGTAAATGCTGTCTCTCGTTGGAACTACTTTTCGGTTGCGTTTTGAGAGCTCATATACATAGAAAATTTCGTAACTTAAGTGTTACTTTTCATTTTATTAGGATATTTTGGAAGGGTACTTTTTAAAGTCTATTTTTTATTTTGAAAGGAAAACTGATAAGAAAAGAAATATGTCAACTAATTTCATGACTAATTTAATTATTTGTCCTTTTTATTATTAAATAAGCCTTATTATTTGGAACTTCTGTCATAAATTGAAATATTATACAATGGGATGATATTATTAGGACAATTTTAATAAATCTTATTTAACAAAAATGAGATAACAAAACAGATAATGTTGCTATTTCTTTTGTAAACAGCATTAGAATTTATTTTGGAAACGCTATTAATTTTGGAAATCTTGTAATTACCAAACAAGTGAAAAATATCAATATTAAATTGTTAAATGCTCTAATATTAGAGGTTGGAAAAGCGTTTTAAGAAAAGCCTAAGCACTTTTTAGTGATTACTTTGTTTAAATATTAGGGAATGACACTAAAGATAATAACAGATATAATTTTTTTTAAAAAAAGAGATTAATGAAATATTTTAAAATATTATCTTAATATTTCTATATTCTTTTTTGTTTTTTACATCACTCAAATACAACTGGAGCTTACGATTATATAGCATTGGCAACATACTGGGTGTTTACAAGAAAAGCATAGAGTAGAAAATTTCCCTTTAATCTTTTTGAGGTAAATGGTGCAATATTTACTAGTAGATAATTTTTCACTGCTTGTACTTTTTCTTATGCTTTACCAGTAATATTCAATTCTTTTAAAACAACAATATTTTACTCTACACAAAAGAAATGGATTGCAATACGAAGTAGGTAGGAATTATCTGTGTTATATATTTACGTGTGTTATATATTTTTTCAGTCATAGTTTCAGAGATGTAAAGTCAATGATTCAATAAATTGCATTGAAAACTGATAAAAAATAACTCGGTTATTCGCAAGTGTTCCTAGCTCGGAATTCTGCCAACATACAGCTAAAATAATAAATTGAAGGTATTGAGGGAGTGATTGTAATTGAAGGAAAACAACAACAATCAGAGCTATAATCAGAGCCAATGAACAACGCGGGAACACTTTGCCTCCTACCTTCAGTTACAGGTTTAACTATTTCTTTCCAATTACTGTCTTTGAATATTCAATAATAATTTAGGTCAACACAAATAACCAATTTTTTTTTTGGAATTTTTTTTTTCAATAACTTTCATTGTGCCACAATCGTGTACTTCTAACCCATTAGAAACAGACTTAAATTTCGAACTAAAAATATATATTAGCATACTAAAGAATTATATTTTATATTATTTCAGTTAACAAATGCATTTCTAAGAGAAACATTATGACGTTTTAATATTAACATGCCCCATTAGTACTATTATTAAATTCTTGACACACTCATGTTACAAAAAAAATGAAACTTTATTTTAACTAAAACTGATATTCATTGGAATCTCGTGTTTCATTATTTTAAGTAATTTAAGACAATAACTAATCAAGGAATGATGCTTTGGAGCTTAATTTCTGAGAAATTGCACACATTTTTGTATTGACATAATGGATGCTTTACGTTATTTTATGTCTTGAATGCCAAATTCTAAATTTTGGCAAAGTTTTCTTACAAAAAACTAAAAAAATTGAAATCCGAAGCGCATTTTTTAAAAAATTGGTACATTATTTTTCAAAATATTTTGGAGCTTATTAACTAGAAAATAAGTAATTCATTATTTAAAAATATTCTATATTTTTAATACTTCCCAAAATAAAAAAAAATTAGAAAATTATCAGCAGTTATAATATTATTTATTATTCGATCCAAAACATTTAAAGAATAGATAGAAAAAGAATGCCTTTAAAAAAAAATTCAGCAATTAGGGAATATATTTATTATTTACAAGCTTTCTAACAAATTTTTTGTTAAATATTTACACTAGAACGTTTTTACTTAATATATTTATTTCATCACTTCACACTTTTTCATTAAAAAGCTTATGATAATTAAGTAGTATATTTGTTTGGTATTTTTAAAATCAATTTTATGCAAAAAAAATTAAGTAACGATTTTCAAAATATTTATTCTGAATGTAGTCACTTATCTTAAACATTATTATTTTTTCTTGCGATAATTGTCCAAATCATGGTCAAAGTGCAACTAAATCAAATAATAATTTAGCTTACAGAAAGAAAAAAAATGATTAAGAAGCAGTATTTTATAAATAAGGAAGCAAATTTCTGGCCGAATTCCTTAGTTTATAAAATATGTCTAAATAAACCACTGAAAACTCATTTAAACTCATAAGATCATTTTTCTTCAAGAAACATATTTCAGAAAAGCTGAAAATTTGAAATTACTTACATCCGTTTTATTCGAGCTGATATTAATTAACGTTTGAAATATAAGCTGGGAATTAAAAGCAAATTTTATTTGCACCAGATGATTGTTCTAGTGGATTAATTCAATTGCTTTCACTTCTAGGTAATATAAGACTCATGCGTGTTTAAGAAATATCGAATTAATTGATCCCTTTTAAATAATAGCAAATATAATTAAATTATTTATAGAATATTATTATATTTCATGTTTATTTTGTATAATATTATATTTCATTGATTTGAGAAAAAAGTTGTACTTCAGAAAACTTTGTATCGAATTAACAGTTGGAATAAATTTCGACACTTAAATATATTTTCAAGTTATGAAATGAATCAAATTTTATTTATTGAACCTTCACTATCATTATTATTTATTATAAAAGATTCAACCGTCAAAAGCTTAAAACTTGAGTTCTTGGTAAATTATCCTTATAGCACTCGGAGTTGGAAAAACACACTTTCGGAGCTATCTCTGTTTGTATTCTTAAATATAGTGATTTAAAAATGCAAACGCGTTGAGTTAGATAGATGAAAGCTGAAATATGGTTTTAATATTTTTAATATCAAAGCTTGCAGAGTATCTTTTGACGTGAATTTTTTAAATCTGTTGCAATGTAAAAGAATGTAATAATTTCAAATTTTAAAATTTAGTATATTGCTTTAGGATTAAAATTTAATATATTGCTTTAGGATTAAAATTTAATATATTGCTTTAGGACTGAAATTTAATATATTGCTTTAGGATTAAAATTTAATGTATTGCTTTAGGATTAAAATTTAGTATATTGCTTTAGGATTAAAATTTAGTATATTGCTTTGGGCTTAAAATTTTATATATTGCTTTAGGATTAAAATTTTATATATTGCTTTAGGATTAAAATTTTATATATTGCTTTAGGATTAAAATTTAATATATTGCTTTAGGATTAAAATTTAGTGTATTGTCAAGTCGTATTTTTAACTAAATTAGTCAGTACATTGACTCCTGCTGGCCTATATATTTAAAAGCTAGCAAATACTACAACTGAAAAAACATTTAATATGAGATCAGTTTTTAAAACATTACAGTTCTGCGTTTAATATTGATCGAATTGGTCTAAAAATGTATTGAAAATGTTTTTAAGCCTTTTTATTGTGCGAAGAAGTACGAATCTTCATATGAAGATTCTGGAAATATGAATATGGAAGCTCAGGGCGTTATTTGCCTTTCTCTAGGTTCATAATTTTCATGAAGAGGTGAAAATATCTATAAGAGAGTACGCAGAAATTTTCGGATTGAGCAATTCTGACACCAAAAGATCCGTTTGCTTAACAGTATAAAAATATGATTAGATAATCAATTATGTACATTATTAAATGATATGTTATCAATTTTTATTAAGATGTGTTATATGTTTCTTGTATTGGAATGAAATCTAAGGCGTATTCAGAGTGAATAAGTAAATGAGTTCTATTTAAAAAATACAAAAATATCTACTAAAAAAGTCTCGAACTACTGTAGTGTCATTTGAGCCACCTTGCAAACAATTGCATTTTGGAGGGAAAAAACAATTTTAAAAGAACCGTATTAAATTATTATATTTGTGGCATATGGTTTTCATAGGTTTAAGCTATAGGCACTTTAATAATATACTCATTTCTAAAAAAATCTATTTGGAGGACATAAGAGCTGACAATGAAAATGTAGAAAATGGCGCAAAAAATTCCCATTAAATATTTTATATTTAATTTAATATTTATCAATTTTGAGAATTAGAATGCAAACTTAAACCTTATATTTTCCATATGTAATGTAATTAATAAACCTTCATTAATGCCCTTTTTTAATTTTCAGGAGAGCGAGGAGATAGATCCCATTATTTCAAAAAGGTTTTGCACGTTGAAATTGACTTACATTTAATTGATTAATATATAAATCAATTATTTAATATTTTGAATTTCTTGTTAACTAATGGATAGTTATATACATGTTAGTTTCAAGGATAATAAATGAATCTAAAATACAGGATTTAAGTACTATACTTATTATCAATAAAGCTGATAATTTTCGAAAAATATTTAAGTATTTTTTTTCTATAGAAACGAAATATTTCTCTCCGTACAAATTTTTTTGTATTTTTCCCAACAGCTGGAAACATTCCAAAACATTTTAAGATGTGAAAAAACTTGGACTTCCTATTTCTTTTTTAAAATTTCACATAAAATTCAATGTTCTTGGAGAAAATCAATTCTTCCGTAAGAGAAAATAATCTACAGCACTGACTTGAGTAAGTGCAAGACAAGTTATTAAATAAAATAGAAAAAACAAACACCAAGAAGAACTATGTCTCAGAATGAAGTACTGCGAAATAAATAAGAGTTCCAAGTACTGTATAAAGTAAAAGGGGAGAAAGATTTAGCCTTACCTCACATAATTTTTTTTAATAAAAAGCAAGAACTACTATAATTTTTCTAAAACTAAGGTATCTCCCAGAAAGAAGACCTAGTTTTATTTTTATTAATTCAGAATGCATAATAGCATCTTTTATTAAACATCAAACAATATAAATTTTTGTCAGGCTTTAAAATCCGTTGTAAGGAATCGTCAAAAAGTATGCAAACTACGAATGTTTTAATGTGCAATAATGAACTAGGTCAAGCTACTAATGTTTAAAAGATCATGATAAACTAAGAATGTGTGTCATTTGTATTAAAGGTAATTATGAAAGGAAGCAAATGTAACATTAAAAATATCATCTTTGTTTATTGATTTTCATTATTTATTAAAGAAAGAATGAATATAATAAAACATGGGATATTCAAAACTCTCGTTATAAACATCCAATTATAATTATGATAAGGAATTTATACAAACATTTCTCAAGGAATTGCCATAATAAGAATAGAATATAATCCGAATGCTTAAAAACTTCATTTCATTTTTATTTTAATAAATTTTTCGAAATCAATTTATTTTGAATTGCAATTGTTTTAAAAATCCTATTTAATTTTATTGGCATTAATCCAATGATTTTAAATATTTCTTTATATTTTGATCCTTAAATATTTATCATAGAAAATCACATAAATTGTTTTACGGAAATAAACAAAAAGTTAATGTTAATATTGCTTTTAACTGAAGAGTATTATAGCAATATTTCTTTTTCATTTCTAGTTATACCCTGAAATGCTTTTACGGATGCTTTGTTTAAAAAAAATGTTTATAATCACTATAGCTACCATTATCCTATTATATATTAATAAATCTTCTTATACGAATGACTCAGAAATAAGAAGGATTTAAAAGATTAACTTTTAATAATGTTTAACATCACAATCATTTCATACAGAAGAAACAAAAAAAAAAATCTAAAACCGCTTCAAATCAGAAAAAAAAAAAAAAAAAAAAAAAACTTCACGAGTAATGCAAGAATCAGTTACAATTTTCTGTTAAAACTTACAAATGAATTAAAAGGCATATTGTTTGAAGTTCCCAATTACTTTCTGGCAAAATTTTCCTATTCTCTATGGTTAATTATTTAACATTTACCCATTATGATTCGTTATGTATTGTTTTAAACTCATTAAATTATTTAAGGTATTACAATAATATAGAATTTTAAAGAATTAAAAAATTATAGTAGATATTTTATTTATTTCGAACAATTTATGCCAAAGTGATAAATAAAAAAATGTTTCTTTAACAAACTACATTCATACGTTTACTTACAGGGAATAATTTAGATAAAAATGTATATAAAGTAGTTATAATTAAAGTGCCAGTATTTGAAAGATTTCGGAAGAAAAACTATTGCCAACATGATGAAGAAATTTAATATTTATTATTTACAGCATGGAGAAATTAATCATCCGATAAAAAATGATTAACTTTTTTTCAATAGATAAAGTATTTTATTCATATTATTAAGTAGTTTGAAATCACATCTTTTCTCCATTATAAGATATGAGCTTAATATATACCCTCAATAATTTTTAAAATCAGTTATTAAAATATGGCATCAATGAGATATCTTCAAGTTCAATCAAATGCTACAGACGCAAGACAGCATGATCTACAGTTTTATGGCGACCAAACATTTCGGAAATATCCCTTTAAAAGTCTAATCAAAAATTTGTTCATACTGAGTAACATAAGGTGGGACTGCATCTAACATAAACATTGTTGGGCTTATACATTTCCTTCCTTGAAAAAGAGAGACTAAATGATTTTTTAGAATTTTACTGTAACTTGTGGCTCAGACACATGGAACTAAGTCTACTGATGTAAGACATTTGGAAAATAAATGGACTAATATTAAAGTAAAGCATGTCACGCCATCCAGATTTCAAAAAAAGCTGATTGTATAGGTTTTCCAAAAATAGGTTGAAAGGTTGAAAATGATGGGTGAATAAGCCTCTTATTCTAAGATTCTGCATGTTGAAAACTTGTTCTGATCAAGAGTCATTAGTCCACGAAATCTTTTGAATACACGATTTGTTTTTGGAAGAAAATGATTGCAATTTTTTTTTGGATCCTCGGAATGCCAATGCCAAACCATTTGAATTTCATCTGCATAATAACATTATAAAATGTAGAGCAGAATTTTCTTCATAATCTCCTTATATCATTAGAAATGTAGAAAGAAAGGTCTTTGCCACACTCCTAATGTCTACATGTCGCAATTCGCTGTTACTGAATCGCTTCCCTAATTTCGATCGCAACTTCCTGATTAACCGTACTTCATCTTTTTCTTGGGAGGAACTTCGAATAACTTCAAGTTTAGTAATCAGTTTCTTTAATCGATTCATAAACGTATCTCCTATTCTCATTCTCTCATACAACAATATTTTTCACAGCAACGGTAAAATAATCGTTATTCAAAACAAAAAATTGTTGTCTTATATAACAACTTTTATAAGCAAAATATTTTTTAATTGAAACGATTGTCATTGTCACAAAATTAAAAAAGACGAAAGCATTTAGCAGCTAAAACAGAACTAATTGGACATAATAGCTACTAAATTTTTATTGTGTCATTTCAGCCAAAAATAAGTATTAAACATCAAATTTCATGAACATATTCTAAATAGTTTTCCTTCTAGAGTCCTACAAACAGTTACACATTAATTAAAACTACCCAGTATGTGAGCTACATTGAAATTCAATTGTTTTGTGAAACAATTTCTGTAAAATTAAAGGTGTATGTAAACAAAACAATGAATTTAGCAAATATGCATGAGTATAATATCTATTTTAAATATAATCAGAGTTAAAAATTTACTGGTTAAAATAAATAATCCTTTTAAAAATTGAAAAAATGAACGCTTAAATTTTATTGCAGATTCTAATGAAATTATTGATGCCGAAAAATAATTTACGATTAGCATTTTAAAAAGGATTGCATTACTGGAGTATTTATGAATAAAAGAACAGAAAAATAAATTTCGATTGTGAAAGATGATTATTTATTAATTTTACAATATCCATTTAACTCCATTATCTCTTTAATCTCTTTTATGTTACTATATCTTAAAAGTACTTAGATGTGGAAAGGTGTAAAAAGGTAAATGAGATAAGCAACAACTTATCAACTTACATAGTTCTTTTTTTAAAGCTTCATTAGTTTAATGGGTTGAAAAAGAAGAAGTTTTGTCATTTTTGACGGCCCCATTTCTCGGATTGTGGTTTTAATTTGCAACTGTCATCCCTTCCGTGATTACATCTTCAGCTGGAATCTGCTTGCCAATATGTGAATTCCATTTAGAAACCTTTTGTTTTTAAGAAGGAAAGTGCTTTTGGATCCAAACAGAAAAAACTGAAAATTTAACCACATTCTATTTAAAATTCCTTCTTTTTCTTTTTAAACCATAATAACTTCATTTTTAATAATTTAACAAATCTTTAATTACAGCATTTATTTTGCAGTTTTCCATTAGAAATATAAGATTTTTAGCTTGAAAATATTTATCGATTGATAAACAAAAAAATTCATTTAAAAGTATAAGTTATACATAAAGTTACAATTGCTTTTTTGAAATTAATTTATCGCCATTTTCAAGTATAAATTTTAAAAGATTCAAAAATAAAACTAATTATGGTTTGGAGGTTCAAAATTAAACAAAAATAAATGTTTCTTCTTTCTTAAAGTCCTGCCACTCACAAAAACTACCAAATAATATACTTATATTAAAAATATGAGTAAATTGCTAAAGCCTGATTCATAAAAAATATTTTGTTTCGTTAAATTGTGAAAATATAAATTCGTTAAAAATATTTTTAAAGGATTTGTCGTTTAAGAATCTATTTCTCATTATTTTCTTTGTAACGAAAAGAGGGAAAATATTGCAATCGTTAAAAAAAAAGAATAAACTTAGACCAAAAAATAATCTTCACACATTTTCTTATTTAAAAAAATATGATAAAGTTAGAAGACACTACTTCCTCTGTTTTTTATGTGTACATTTAAGATTGTTAAACACTTATATAACCTTTTTCACTCAAAGAATATGAAAAATAACAAACAACAGATAGTTTTGCAATTCAAAAATTCGAAAAAATTTTTAATAAAATAAAATTTTCCGCAAATTTTTCCTTACCATATCTTTTACATGTTAAAGAACTTACAAAATGCTTCAAATTTTCTTCTGAAATTAACTGCTTATTGATCAAGTGAAATAGTTTTTATTAAGAATGATATTGAAAATATCTTTTGACTGCAGAGTCAGAATTTAAAATAAGCTATTGAAACCAATTCAAATCAGTTGATAACAGTCTTCGCTACAGAATTGACGAATATTAAAATTCCCTCATTGATTCAGACTTTTCTTCACAGTTACTTAATTTGATGGGGATAAATTTTAAATTTCAGTTTTAACGGATTTTAAAAAGAAAGTCGATGTGATGTGATGTTCAAGTGATTAATTTTTCTTCAGCTTTTTTTATTCACCAGGGAAAAAAAAATGCCAATATCTTCTCACATAACTTTTGATTGTTTGTTTGGAAATAAAATTTCGAGTATTATTTATGATGACGGAAATCATATTTTTAGTAAATATCTGAATATCTTAGCTCTAGTTTTAAACCACATGCCAGATTAAAAATCCATGGAAATTATTTCAATATGTTTATTATTTTTTGGTATTTATTTATTTAAATTTGGCATATCTTTTGAAATTGGAAATTAAATTATTTTTAACCGTAGTCTATAACTATAGATTGACTGCCGAATTTTAACTCTACTGAAAGGTGGTTTGTTAACTGTGACTCATAATGTCTTAGCAATTTATTTAGTACTCATGTTAAATAAGGAAAATTAAAAAAAGAATGGTAATAAACGATGTAAAAATAGATATTAAGATCAGTGAACTTTCCTTATTGAAGGAAAATTTAGCAATTTGTAATATACTTGCAACAATGTTTCTTGCTCTACTTTTAAAAATATTTTTTGTAATACATATTTAATAATAAATATAATATAATTTCAGCTCAAATTATTGTATTGAAATATTATAGTTTATTGAGTTTAATCCAAAAATCATTAGCAATTAACAAATATTGAAATGAATGACACTTAAATTTTACAGAACTATGCTTGGGAAATTTTTTTTCATCAATCAAAATTAATTTCAGATAAGTACCTTAATTTACTTTGAAGATGAAGAGTTTCAAAACTTTCAGGGTATTTCTTTCTGTCTGAAGCACTAAATAAGTACGAATATTTTTGTCCCCCCCCCCAAATAAGAATTAACATTCAGAAAATTGTCATAAGATTTTGAGAGAAAATAATCAATAACAAACTTGTTCATCATTAATGATTTTGTCTATAGACACTTATGTATTAAAGTTTAAAAACAAAACCGTTTGAAAAATAGAATTTTTTTTGTATACTTTTTAAATGATAAATTGCATATCTGATTTATTGAATGTTTGAAGAATCTTACTTTTCCTTATGTTTTACATACAAATAACTAATATCAATGATTATATTCGGTAATAATGATTTGATATTTTTCTTGGTAAATGATAAAGGTTCTGATATTCTTCTAAGCTTATGTTAATTCTAACAAATTACTAGCTGGTACCTGGCACATTGCTGCCACAGAAAAAATAATTTTTGAAATATTGTTTGAAATTTAAAATAATTGTCGGGTTTAATTATGAATAATTGAAAGAATATTTATTTTCTTGTTGACAATGAATGCATTCATTGAAATTGAATGATATATTAAAGAAAAATATAAATAATATTTATTCTGTGTTTTCAAACTTTATTATGTAAGAGCGTTAGGGTAGGCAATAATTTTGATTTTCCGTCTTCAGCAGAAACAAATTTCTTGACTGTCCGACTCATAGCATCCAGCATACAACTAGTTATGTGAAAAGCATGGATCTTTTAGGTTCAGTTCTCACACTTGAAGTGATTGGCTTTGCATCTTGTTGTTGGTCATCGAGTGCTTTTTTACCATTCCTCTTTTGTTTATGAAGCTCGATTTGGATAGTTTCTAGATGTTGCGCTATTTGATTACTTAATAAAGTGTCGACGTCTGAGACCATATTGTTTGTGGAAGATAATACGATATATATTTCTATAATTGAAATAAAATTTTTAGATTCCCTTCATAAACAGAAAAATTGCTGCTTGCACTGGAAAATTTGCATTATATAGAATTTACTCAGGCATCGACCATAACTTTATTATGTAGGTGTGAGATCAAATCTGAATAATATGTTCGGTTTACTGCAAACAAAATAGTGAGCACGCTGAATGACAGCATCCTATGTAGAAGACTATTCATTAATGAATAGAAAAAAATTAGCGTTTTCATGAAGTATTTTTGATTTCATTTCCCTCATAATGACTGACATCAATCCTAATAATTTTATTTTGTTTATGCTGTTTGACTGTTGTCAATTATCAGTTATAAAACATACCCTTCAGGGAAGTGCAAGCAATAGGTTTTTCCTAGTTTCATCACAATCGTTTGAGAAGTACAGCAGCGCATAAAATACGTACATACAAAATTTTATTTTTATATCGTAGATAAGATAATTGTACTCTTCCTATAACCTTCACGCAGATGCAAGCAATGAGTTGACTAAGTTGCTTAGAAATCAGTTGAATCGGCATCGTATAAAGTACGAACAAATTAAAATCAATTTTTACATATTGGATTTATGTATTCTTTTAGAATCGTAACGCTTGGTGTTCTTTGAGAATTGAAAGGGAATATACTATTTTTGTTTCTTTCGTGATTCGTTCAGAATTAAGATTAATGTCAGAAAATGTGATTAAAATATTTTTTTAATTGATATATTTATGTTATAATATTGAAGAAAATATATTTATGCCATAAATTTGTTTATATAGTTCCATTAATAATTTTTTAAGTTAAAATAATGCACAAATTTTTGTACTCTAATATTTCCTGAAAACAGTGCAAAAAAAGGTATTTTTTAATTTTTAAATTAAATATTCTATTTCATAAGATTGACTCCCTTAAAACTTTCTTGCATACTCTAATACAATTGTTGCCTCACAGAATAACTTACATAGCATTTAAGCACACTAACTACGAAATGTCAACTTTAGATAGATTCAAAAATATCTTTTTATGCATTAGATTATTATATTATGCCTATAATCATCGGATATGTGGAAGTAATAAGTATCCAATGTTTTATCGGGATCGATGAATGGCATGGAAGGGAGTAAGAGACATATAGACAAACATTCATTAGTTTTTTATAGATTTACGAATTTATTTATGTTAACCACAATACAATTTTCTTCTATATTTATATAGTTTTGTTAAAACATTTTCAGATTTTCAATCAAGTCTCTAAGTCAAAAAATTTCAAAGCATATTTTAGACGATTTATTATTCTTTAAAGCAAAATTTTTAAATACATAAAAAATCCAGACATGATTAAATTATAAGTAATTAAAATTTATTTATAGATCTCCATATTGAGTTGATGATCAAAATCCATTTTGAAGTAATTTTTCTTTTATGAAATTATTAAACCCTTAAGGACATAAATGGAATTAATTTATTTTGAGTCTGAATACATTTTATTTAAAAGTCAAAATATTTCAGTCCTTAAACAAAAACATTTGAAATTTCAACAATAACTTATTTAATATTTTTAATTTCTCAATAACACGACATACCTCAAATTCTATTTATTTAAATGAAATAAAGAGAATGTTATTGAAAATAAATTCCTTATTTTCACAGAAAATTGCCTTTAATATTTTAAAACTTGCAATTTTTTTAACTAATTATTTCATTTATTGTAAGAAAGAAGCAGTATAGTATTTTATTTAGTGTAGTTTAAAGTAATTTTAATTTGATAATATTCACTAACAAAATTTATTTTAAATATTTATTCTAATAATTTCTCCTTGCTATTAAATATATCCTATAAGGCAAATAATTATAAGAAAAGGTTTTATTTAAAAAACCTGGTTAGAATATATTTGGGGCGTAATTAAGAAAATGAATTCTAATTTTCTTTCGTTAATCTATTATAAAGTATCAAACACTGATAATTAGAAAGTAAATAACATTGTGTTTTGAAATATTTGAAATCGAAGAAAATCCAACCGTACCAATTCCGCTTATTTATTTTATTGTTGGAAACGCACTTCTTATTGATTCATTAATTCACGCTTGAAATACTTTCGACCGAACAGCATCAATTCTTCCTTTCATTCGAGTGGTCCATTAGTGGGTCACTGTTCAATGTTAAACTCAAATTGAGTAATACTGAAGGGAATTAGGCATCGGAATGGTAATCTACGTATTCTGAAGTTTCCCTTTTGTTGGAAAATCTTTCCCAATTGTTTCTTTTTGGACAATAGCCTCCGGAAAGAGCTTGAAAGGATATTGTGGGAGACTTTTCTGGCATTATGGACAGATTTACAAAAGTGTGTCGGTGTCAGATTGAATTAACTAAACAAGGATTTCATTCTGATGAAGTCACCCTAGTTTCGAAATTAACGTGAGCCAACAGACAGAATTGAAAGTGAGTTTGAGCTTAATAGATAATGAATAAATCAAATACGGTGTTTATTTAGGAATTCATTTAAAAAGAAAGGATTGACTTAAGAATGAAAAACATTTCTCTAGATAAGTTAACTGTTTCAATGATATCAAAGAATTTTTTTTTTCGGAATTCAATAAATGATTAGTTAAATAATATTTTAAACATAACTTTCACCGAGTTAATTTACTAAAATCCATTTATTATTTGTTAATAATGATGTGAATGAAGGTTCAATGACATGGTCTTAATAGAAAATTCCAAATCATCAGTGACGTAAATTATCATTGAATTAAATAAATATTTTGTACTACTATGGTGCTTAAAATTTTTGTTTGCGAAAAATTTGTCTTTTTATATTTATAAATTGTAAATATGATGAAAGAAAATTTTCAGATTTATAAGAGGATGGTTTTGCTTAAAATTTAGATTTATCCTTAAATTAGGATTGAGTTTACAAAATATTTCTAGATCAAATATTTCAGCAACGTTACCTTTTAATTATTTAATAATTTAAGCAAAGGTATTTTAAAATAAGTAAACAAGAAACTGAATTAAATGATGCAAGAATACGCGAAAATAGATGATATTAAAAATAAAACCTATGCAACTAACATATTAGGATATGATTTGATTTGATGGATTTGTTGGCGCTGAAACATTTCTGATTATGCAGCACCAATCATAAGGCATATTCAAACATATGGTTCATAAAAAAGGTTACGGCTATATTTTAAAATCCTGCTCATTGTTACAAATGATCTATTTATTGAACTGCATTTAAAAATATCTGTTGCATAGGTTTGAAAATATAAAGAAAAGAGACTAACATTTCAGAAAAATATAAATTTTTTGAGAATGAATCGCATTGCGTTTAAATTGAGCTAAAGCTAAATATCAAATGAGAAACATTAAGTTTATAAGCAAAAACAAGTTTTCTTTATTATTTCGATTTTGGATTAAACGTATAAACATATAAAGTATTTTATTATGTACATGAATAAATTATAGCATTTCTGGAAAAATATAACTGCTAATTTTTTAATAATCTTCTGAACATAATAAACATATTTAATGGAATAGTTTTGGCATTTACTTTAAAATTATAAAAGAAAAAATACCCCCCCTCATCTAAGAATGGAACTTTTAAAATATCAGTATTTTCTGATTTCGAATCTTACACAAATACTTCAGTGGCATCAATAATGATCACCAGCCAATTGACAAGCATTTCGTGCTGAAATAAGTCATTAAATGGATGGAAATAGGAAAACTAAAAGCTTCAAAACTCCATCACTTTTAGTCGAAAAAATGTTGTATTTTTGTTTTTAGTATCCCCAAAATTTATTATTACTAGTTGAGATTAAAAACCTACTGCGTGTAATATTTTTAACGTAAAAATAAATTTTGAATAAAATATTATAATATAAAAAAACAGCTATTATTAAAAATATCTTCTAATTAAAATCAGAATAATATATAAACGGGATTTTAAAATTCACCGAAAATTACTCTTCACCATAATTCATTAAAGTTTCAATTACCAATCAAGTGTCAAGTGTCAATCAGTCAAATACCTATACTGCAAATTTTCTTATCAGATCATATATACAAAAAAGTTTGTTTTCGTTGAATTTTTGCAATTGACTAAATTGCTTACTTTTTAAGCTTGCTAAATAAGATTACCTTTAAGCACAGTTATATCGCTACTTTAAAACCAATTTATTGACTGTCAAGAAGACGTATTAAAAGACAGAAAAAAAATCAATACAAATTTTGATGTATAAAAATTGCAAAATTCTGTTTAATAAATTGAATATTCAATTAACTTTTATAGTTGCAAAAATTTATTATTTATATTTTTTAATTTTATGGAAAGTGCATAAAGTTTGGTTTAATTCAATCCAGTTGAGGAGATGTAGTACATGCATACATAACGTTTAACAATGGATTGTAAAACTTTCCGTGCTTTTGAGCATGCTTTAGGGAGGGTTTAATTGGGCAAAATAGGGGTAAGAAAAAAGATGAAAGGAAGAGAAATTTACATTTTACAATAAAATTTGGGGTTTTTATGACACGTACACATTTCAAATAATTAGTTGTACAGAAGAAAAAAGAATAATGCACAGTAGATTATTTCCCGAGCAATTATTAAGCAAATTATTTTCCCAAGTAGATTATTAAGCAATTTTTTTTAATGTAAGGGTCATAGGTATTAAATTATAGAGACTACATGAAAAATTCTCGTTGAAATTTGGTAATAACTTTTTTACAAAATAATAATGATATTTTTTATATTAAAATGCTTATTTTTTGTATGTTATCAAATGTTTAGACAATATTTTACTTCCCCGTTTTCTGCTTCGTGGTCACAATATTTAATAACATTATGTATAATTTTCTTCGTACCTACCTGAAAGCTTTTTTACCAGTTTTGGCTACTCATATCAATATGAAATTTTGAGTTTAAAATGAACAATAATACAACTGTCAAATATAATACAACTCTCATATACACTTGAAAAAAATGAGTTAAAAGGCTTCTAATAGGGGAAATCCAAGGTCAAAGTGAATACTGGAAATGCGTTATCATTTGTGTCTCACCCCTTAATGAGATGGAATTGTTGAAACGTGGTCGTCTCAGAATTCATTAACGAACTTTATGCTCAACTTTTATTCATATTGAGATGATAAAATTAACCAAGGAATTGTATAAAAATTTCGACATCGAACATTTTCATGCTCAGTTTTTTTTTACATCACCATATCACAAAGTTCTAATTAATAGTTCTTTTGCCATTTACACTATTTTAATGAAAGTATATATCATTTATTGCACCACATTCATTGAAATTAGACTCTACGTTCACATTTTTAAAATGAGAAGCAATTTTCTGATGTCTTGAAGAAATCATAACAATACGAAATAATGCATACGGAATGTGAATTTAAAATAAGAAATGATTCAGTCATTGGCTGCATATGCTATTTGTATGTATGTAGAACAGAAATAATTGGGACAAAGCATGTTGGTATTAAAAGTGTTGTTTAAACTAAAATGTAAACTTTGTTTAAAATCAATTTATTAAAAGTCATTTCACTTTATACATGTAAATAGGAACAGTTTTAATTTCTCTTACATCTGCTTTATTCTGCAAACTGTTAAAATTATTTTTTATCTATAAATACAATACTTTGATAGCATATAAATAGGATTTTAAGCATTAACAGTAAATTTGCAATTCCCTTCGTCTTCACGCCTAAAAGCATCACATCAAGAAAATGGCTCACAGAGCTGCATTTTAATATCCTATAAAGGAGATTTGTTAGCATTCATGGATGAAAACTGAATGCATTCGTGAGTGCGCCATGTTCTGCATATTTGGATTGAGTTTGCAATTTACCCTCCTGTATAATCTTGATGAATGCCGCATTGCTTAAAAGCATTCGTGCTTAGCTTATTTATACATTTACTTAAAGATGGTTTAGGAATTTATCAATTGAAATTTGAGAACTATCAACCAATGCTTGACTGATTCGTTCTGTTAACCACATATTCCAAATTCACTTAAAATGATATATGCGAGGAATCAAGCGCTATTTTTTAGAAAGATTTTTGTAATAAATTCACATGGTGATTTCAAATGGTTCAAAATGGAATTTTGAAAATATTTTTCATATTCTTATAAAATATTTTTAATTTCCCTTTTACTTTTATATAATTAAGAAATTTTTATTTTATTGCACAAATTATTTTTTGAATGAATGACTGAATTAAAGCTAAATTTTGAAAGCAGATAATAAAACTATTGTGATGAAGAAAAAAAATGAAAGAATATCAAAGCTATATATAACTATATATAAGTTCACATAATTTGATTTTCTTAAATTTTTCTCTCGAATTTTGAAATTGCAAAGGTTAAAAAAGTGATTTGTCATGTTTTTTTTGTATAATCTAATTTTTAAGAGTCTTCATAACGCTCGAAATTAGTTTTATGGGCTCTTTCCGAATGAAGTAAAATTTATTATATACACATTTCTTGGAATTATAGAATAGAATGTTTCTACTTACTGAAATACTAAAATTTTTGAGGTAAAATTACGTATTTAACTTTAACTAAAATGTATGTGCATAACAATTATAAATTATGCTTATACCCAATGAAATAAAACATACATACTTATGAGTGATGCACCATAATGAAAATATTGATTCAAGATAACCAAATTATCCACTATTTCGCCATTCATAATTATTGGAGCAAAAACTTTCTGAATTCCTTTCTATAAATATTTTTCATGCTATTTCATGCCTTCAGATCAAATATTTAGATCGTTTTATATTACAAATTTATTGTATGCCATTTCTCTAAGTATTAATGAAGCAGTTTACTTTGAAGAATTAAAAGAGCATTTCAAGAATTTTATAATTTCTCTTTCTCTCTCTCTCTCTCTCGATCTCTCGTTGTTATCAACAGATATCTGAATCTCTTGCATATATCTGAAGTTCCCATTAATTATTTACAAAGACCATACTCATTATCTGCATTAGCAGGAATGTGAATTCGCAGAATATTTCATATGGAACAATGAATTCAAAATATCATTCTGCAACTTGGCTTTCAACATTATAGTCACTCCTTTGAAGATAAGTTTTCACATTCAGAATGCACTTTTCGGGAAAACGGATTTTCGTACAATGTGCATTAAATTATGCAGATAGTTAATAAATGTGCCAAGCTATTCACTGGGAAATTAGATAAGTTGAATTTCGACATCGATTCCTTCAATGTATTATAAATGTGAATAAAATTCTCAATCCAAACAATAAGACATAAAATTAACATCCATGGTTATATTTCCACAGGTTGTGAAAACAGAAAGTACAAAGCATTATTTTGAAAAATAACAAAGGCATTCAAAAAATTACTCTATAAAATGAGTTTAAGAGCTCTCAATCCAGAAGTTCCTCACATACAAAGTATACAGGAATTATTGTAATTATTAAGAGATTCGAACTAGAAATTTTGACGCATCTCCACATTTGGATCATCTTAAGTATTAAAAACGCATTTTTGACATTATGCCCGTCTGCGATATACACTACTGGCCAAAAGTTTAAGAAATTTCACGCTTTTTTAAGAATAAGTATCCAAAAAGTTTATTTTTCTTTTAAAGTGATATTTCCTAGTATAAATGTGATATAGAAGCTTTAAGGTGTTGCTTCATCCATTGTGAAGCAATTTTCTGCAACGATTGCGCTATGTTGGTAGTTTATTATAAAATTGCTCCGTCTGCAAAGGATTTCATTTCACTTGTTGCACTGTCGAAGTTTGTTGCAGTTTGTTGATTGTGCATTGCTTTTCAATTTAAACTGTTCATTTCTTTTTAAAATGTGGTAATTAACTCAAGAGAAGAGCTAGTTTGTTTTCTTAATCCATTATGATTGCATTTCAAATGTTAGGATTGCTCATCAGTGCAACTGGATTGTGGCGAGTGTTTCATGCCTCATAAAGAGATTCAAAACAGAAGGAATGAAATAACGAGAGAAAAAGTCTAAGTGGCCATCCGAGATAATCTTCAAAACGTGCTAATACTATATTGACACGGTTATGCATTAAAAATAAATTTGCAAACTCTGCTACACTTGAAAAAGAATGTAATAAGTCTACCTCTATCATTGCCTGCCCAGAACAGTTAGTTTGAGATTCTGTGTACCTGGTTACAAGGCACAAGTATTAAGAAAAAAAAATCTCAGCATAGACAAAGGTAATGCTAAAAAAACGATTGGAATCCATCAAGGTGCACAAAAATTGGATATTTTGGTATGGAGACAAGTTATATTCAGTGGCGAAATTAGCCTGGCAAACCTGGCTACGTTTGTGTAATAGCAAAGGAGAGCATGAGGCCAGAATTCCAGCCTTGTACATCGAAAAAACCTGGCAGCGTTATGATGTAAGGGGGCATGTCATATCAATCAAATGGACGAATTTATTTTGTATAGGGAACCATGAGTAGTGACAAATATATGTTCCCAAAGCACAAAAAATATTTTAGCAAGTCTAGGATCCTACCATGTATTGAAAAAGTAAAACAAACTTTATAATTAATTAATTTTAAATTTCATTTCAGTTAAATTCTAGCTTCTGTATCGAAACATTCATTTTTTTTAATGTTATGGCTACATTTGTAAAACATGGAATATATGTTCACGCATATCTAGGAAACTCACCATATTTAAACGTCATTGAAACTTTATTGGGTATAATGTGAAAGAAATAACTGAGAATCCTCTAAGAATAAAACGAGAACTTCAGGAAACAATAAGTACAGTTTGGCGCCATAAAATGCGTAAAGAAATGTTGCGAAACTTGTGGTTTCCATGCCTAAAAGAGCGGTTTCTGTGATCGAAGCCTGAGGCAGTTCAACCGAATATTAAATCCTTTTTCAATTCATTTGAACTCTAATTATCGTTTCTGATAAAAAATTGATTTTTTTTTTATATTCTTCATTGTAGAAGTATTTAGAAACAATATACACGTATCATTTCTCCCGGGTATACTATTATTCCGAGGCACCAAAATGAATTCAAATTTGATTACCTGAATATTTTGTTTGCATTTTATTCTTTTTGAAATTAAATAAATTTTTTTATCAATAAATTAATTATATTTTGCTTTTAGATTAATTTAACAAATTTACATAAAAATATGAAAAAATGTTACTTTTTGGAAGTTTTTATAGTAAAAAAAAAACACCGTTAAATTTCTCAGACTTGCAAAACCTTTTGCAAGTAGGGTAGATCTCAAAACTGACCAAAATATGTAGCTTAGGATATTACTATTTTATAACATTTCAATAAACGATGTGCTGTGCTACTGTTTAGAGAAAATATCAATGCATTTTTAATGATAGCAGTTTTAATGCTAAACTAGAAGAGAATTTTCAATTAAGACACAGTGTTTCGTGGAAGCAATTCGGCGTTTATTAAGATAAATTAATTAAATTTGAAATTTCATAATTCGCTTTATTTTGGCCTCACAATTATGGAATATATTTTAAAATATTGAAATAACAAGGATATTTTACTGTATTTGCTTAATTAATCGGAATACGATAAAAATTTTAAATTTTACGTTTTTCAACAATACATTTATTGGTTCAAGCAAGAAAACTATTATCTCTAATGGCTTGGAAATTATTTGCTCAGAAACAATAGAAGTAGACATCCTTTTTAAAAGTTTGATCTGTTTCACAATTTTTAAGAAGAATAATTTCTATAAAGCAAGATTTATCATGATTATTTTTTGAATCTATATATCATATAGATTAAAAAAATGTTATTTAAAAAAATTCAGATTAAGACTTAAAAAATATTTCATAAAATATTATGAAAATAAAAAGTTAATACATTTTAATTTTTTTTTTTTGATTTTTTTGAAATGGCATCAAAATTTTATTTGAATACTTAAATTAAATTTATTAACTATAAAATGCTGTATATTATAATGAAAATGTAAAATAAATGCAATTAAATTGGATGAAAATTCAGTTTTGGAAATCAATAAAGATTTAGGCTTTAAAAATCGGATTCTGCGTGCTCAAACCAATGAAATTTTAATAAAAAGTATTCAAAGCCGTTTTAATAATAAAAAAAAAATGATTAAGAGTGTTATTTTAATAGAAATATTTTCTAAAAAAATTAATTCTTTTATCATAAATCTAACAGTTTTGATTTAAATAACTCAATTACTTTTGTTTAAATTAATCAAAGTAAACGAGTGGCTTTTACTATTTTCAGAATTTCAAAAATTGCTATTAATTACCTGATGATGTTTTTAAGTATAATTTAACTGTATATCTCATCTTGAGGACACAATACTCTAAATTAATCCTGTAATTAAGGTATGGGCTGTGTTTAAGTCATGAAAAAAATTTCCAGAAGAAAAAGAAGTAAAAAATATTGAAAAAGTTCAATTCATGTTTTTATATTCTAATTGAAATTACATTATTCGTAAAATTAAATAAAACATCTTAAATAGTTTTAAAGAACATATACTAATAAATCGATCTCATGTGCATGAAAATTATTAAACTGCTTTTAAACTTTATTATTTGAAAACTAATTACCCATTTAATGAATTTTAAGGCTTGCCCACATATGTATGCTTCTTGTTCTCTTCAGCTCCAAAAAGCTTTTTTTTTTTACTTAATTTGAAAAAAATGATTAAGGGAAAAAAAAGAGTTTTGTTTGCCGAAATATTTAAAACAGCATTTCTAATATTGATTTAACAGGTTGATCTCATATTTATTGTGTAGTGCTCTTAATTTTGCATTTGTAGATTCTTATCTTTAAGCACACATAATGTAATTATAGTAATTTTTAAAATAACCACCTTATGATAAAACAAAATTCTACTGAATTCTTTCTGTAACACAATTCATTTATCCATAATTTAAAAAATATCTTTTTGAATTACAATGAAAAATGACGAGGAATTGAACAATGACTACTACGGTTTAAAAATAGTCAAATATATGCGGGATTTTAAAGACTGTATGTTTCTTGTTTAATTTTCTTTTTTTTAACTCTTAATGCAAGTACTTAATAAAGAGACTCAAAAAAATTCAAATATTTCATTAGCTAAGAAAAATGTTTATTAGCAATAAAATTTTAAAATTTAGTAATCAACAACTGATATTTACGCAAATGGAATTTTTTTCCTTATAAAAGAAAATTAATTGAAAACAAATGCAATAATATACTCATACCAATTCTGAAAGCAAAAATGTTTTTATTATAAAATAACTACATACTTAATGTTTTTGAGAAGGTAATGAATATGTTTTTACATCTGCTTTTTATAATGCAACATCATATTTCATTCCGATCCTTTATCATCAAATCTTTTGTATTTAGCTCTCTCTAAATGTAAAAACTTCACACTCATTTAATATTTTTGTGAATTTGTATTGTTTTACAATTTATTATGTAATGCAAAATGTGTATGTATTTTTTTCCTATCATTTTTCTGTGCCTACATGCGTTTTTTCTAGAGAGTTCTTTATTGTTTTCATAGTTTCAATGATATCAAGTGTAATTTGTTACTTCGTGTAAATTTATTCTTCGTCGACCCTATCAAGCTTCCCGTTTGGTCTCTGTCTATGGCGGTGTAGTGAGCACGATACCGTATAGAGATGTGAAAATGTACATTTAATGCACATATATATTTCGAACATTTGAAAATTAAATAAATAAACCAATAAAAAAGATTATTTGCTATTTTATAGAATCTGTTATGCATTTATTTTAATATGCAATAATACGTAATAAAAGAAATTTTAACTGTCGGAATTGCTTGATCTGTGAAGAATGAATTCGTGTGCTTTTCTCATATTGAATGGCTAACAGTTGGCTTGAGGTGTGATGATGAAGAAGAAAATGTTATGTTCTTGCATTTATCTGAGATTCTATTCAGCCTAAAATGGTACTCTATAGATCCATTATATCTTCTGAATTAAATGGTGCTGAGCCTCCCTATAACACATGATATGCTGTAAGCAACATTCATTACACATTAAAGATTACCTCTTATCATTACTAGATTGCCCTCTGTTGATTTCGAATCCAATTTCAAAATCTTTGTTTAAGAAAATCTGTCTGTACGAATTAAATCCTTGTATTTTTTTCTTGAACAATGTTAGGTGGGATATAATTATTTTAAGTTCAAACAATTGAAATCATCGTTATAAATAATTTAAATTTAAATAAATGAAGTTAAATATTAAATTCAAAAGTACCATGGAGAATATATATACTCTTTAACACTACAATATCCGTGGATATCGATAGGAAACGAGAACCAATTTAGTTGGTTCTCTTTTCCGCACTTTAATAGGAAGTTTGAAACATTTTCATGACTTTTAATCATTTTCTATGGCGATTACACTGAAAATGTTTTGTGGTTTTAGGTTAATTAAGAGAAATTTTACAAATAAATGTATCTAGAACAACAGTTGGTGTCTTTTCGACACGTAGGAAATTTATCATTACAAATAGCTGCCGTCCAACAAACGATAGTTTTCTAAGTAAAATAAACTTACAAAGTGCAATCGAAAATTTATTTGACATTGAATTCAGAGCTCTTGGGTTCACAGTGGAAGTGAATCAATTATTTTAAAATTGTAATGCCTAAGTATTCCGATACAAAAAATTTTGCTTATCCGTTCATTAAAAAATTATTCGATTTTTGAACCTTGAGTAGAGCAGACAACCTATAACGATGGCCCAGAGAAAAGATCTAAGCACTGATGAAATTGCTAGTTTGTTGCGTGAACTTTCTGAGAGCGATTGAGATGGCGATGAACGGTCTTGTTCTAATTTAAACTTCAAGGAAGACATAAGATTGGTGAAAATGACTATGATGAAGCTGAAAAATTAATTTGTAAGTAATCTTTATTGTTGCAATTTTTTATGATATTAAGGAATATAATACATGCTAATTACATGAAGTAATATTAAAAAAAAACTTAAAACTAAATTAAAACTAACTTACTGAAGAGTTGCCCTGCAATTATTTTGTTACTGCATTTATCTTATATATATGTATATAAATATATTATCACAGTGTGTAAACGAAACCAGTGGATGTTTAAGAGTAATCGGAGTCTTTTCGTTCAAGGGATAATATGTAATAATCCTCGTCAAATAATTTAAACCCTTTCATCATTTGAAGTTAAATACATTAAAATGTAGTAGTCATCAAATAGTCGTCATTTTAAATTAATCTAATCAACTTAGTTAGCTTAATTATACACTGAAAAACAACTCAGTCATAAGTAAAACACATCTGTTATTACATAAAAGTTAAATTAATTATGTTGGCACAGAAAATTAATTTGGTAAGTCAATGTAATCCCATCTTTTGAATTATAACTCTATTTTGTGAACTCTACTTTTTTTTGTGTGTGTAATAGTATTCGTAAAACACGAAGTATTCGAAGCGAAATAAGACAGAACAATTACAATAACTAAATTGAGTTATGTCATTAATAAAGCTCGAAATTTAGAGAAACTGGAAAGAGCGGAGACATTTAATTTTTACTCGGAAACTAATTTGTTACGTCATATCATTTGATTAAGACATAAATTCTACGAGAAAAGGAAGACTAAATGTAATTAAGATATGCAATGTTTCGTTACTGATTACGGAAGTTAATGTCAGTTTATAAAACAATAATTTTCAGCTATTAAAACCTATAATAAAACAAACTTTTGGAAGGAATTTAAAATGATTTATTGTATAAATAAAAGAATAGATATTATATCCCTATCATTACGTATGTTAAAAGCTTCAACATTTCGCATTATAGATATTAGAACGAGTTTTTTTTCGAGTAGTCCACTAAAACTGCGTGAAGTAATATATTATATTGAATATATGTTTAAAATCCAATTTTTGTCTGTTATATAAATGTATTATTTGATATTATATGATTTTTGACCTCCTTTATTACACTGATAATTCATATTTTGATATGAATTTTGTTTATTATTTTTTTTTAATTTAATACACTGCATAGCTGTTATGAAATAACGAGCTAAATGGATTACCTCCTTTAGTACAGATTAGCTCTTTTTGTACGCTAATGAAAATAAAAGTTTGTTATTTGCTGTAAAAGGCTTTTTAATTATTATTGATATTTAAATGAACTAGGAATGTTTGAACCTCAAAAAATGATTAAAAAATAAAATTTCACTTTTAAAATATTTGATAAATTTTAGAATGATTTTTTTGCATTTTTTTCAAAATATGTCTTTCATACATTTTCGCACAAATTATAAATCTCATTTCATTGCGTTCGTATTAAATATTTTACTAAAAAATTTGCAAAAATTCAACATCTCAAGAAATTTTATTTATTTCTACATATAACTCTTTTTAAGAATCAATTTATAATATAAAAGAATATCCTTAAGAACAACATTCACCATTGCCAACATACCGATTGACACTCTGCAAAAAGTGGACACGAACTTCAAAAATTGACTTACTCAGTGTATACACAATGGTGATCTCCATTTAACCGATGCCATTTCCAAAACTGTATGAAAAAAAATTGGGACATTGTATCCTCAAAAAAAAAAAAAAGAATTTAAACAATAACTGAAATGCTTTTGTTTTTATTGGCCTTTCAACTAAGTAAGTTTCTCTGGCCCACCATGTATATAATTTCATTCTATATAATTGATTAAAATTTTATATATTGTTTTTGGCAATTTTTGTTTTTTATATATTGTTTTTGGCAATTGGCAATTTTGCTTCCCCGCTTCAATAATGTCATCGTACGAAAGATTAATTTACAGTCATCTGTATTTAACGGTGCTCGGGTGTCAAGTCAAAACTTCAAGAGCACGGAGACAAAATGGATAATATCCGGAACATCGAGAATTTTCTCGATCCGTCCATTAGGAGCCGAGATACGTCCAGAATAATCCTGATGAGTCCAGAAGGTTTTAGTGCCACTTTCCTCTTCTATATAAGACCGGCAATCTGAAGCTGCAGAGTGAGTCTGGTGAATCGAGTAGACCTGAATTGAGAGGTCTTGAAAAGTTCTGAAAGGAGGAGTCGCCGAAAGAATACCGAAGCAACAATGACGTGCTGAATTGCTGTGTTTGCCATATTCTGGCGTCGTTGTGTCGTCGTCGGGAACGGAGCAGTTCTGAACTGAGATGTAGTCCAGTTGTGTGAAGTTGTAAATAGGCAGTGAAAGCAAGCAGACAGTCGTTTGGAGAGGCCTACGGGAGCGTAAATAGAATCCCAGAAAGATTCCCTCTCCTGAATCCTGTCTGGCAGCTTTGTGTGCCGTGGACGTTGTCACTACTGAATTTCTGCCTGTGGACTACTGTTGTTATTGTGGGCTAATGTTTGCTGTTGAGTGCTGCTGTGTGCTGTCCTGTGTGTTCGTCTCGGCAGTATATAGCTGTCTTCTGTAAATATTAGTCATTTATGCGCTGTTCTGTCTTTAAATGATCGTCGTCTGTATTGTGTCGCCCACTGAAAGACTGATCATTGTTATGTTCATCTCTTACACCGTACAACCCACTATACAAGTAAACGAACCCGACAGATTCAGATAAGAGTTGGAGGAAAATCCATAACAATCTAATTAACTATCTTTCTTCCCTAAGTTCCAATAATAGGAGAAACAAAGTGATGCGATTAAATAATTGTTTAAAGTATGAAACCTGTTTGAACAATTTATATCTTTCAAAATTATGTAAACATTTTTAAAAAATGCCATATTGCTTGAAAAGCGTGCATGGTAATTTCATTGGTGCCTTCAAAATTTCACTGTTTTAATCGTAAGTTATACGAATCGGAACGTTAATAGTTTCGACAAGGAAAAATGCCAAAGTAGGACTCAAGTTCTTACTAATGAAGTTTTTTTTCCCATAATTATCCTCCAAAATATATATATTTGACAATTTTGTTAGCCCTTCATCAAATCGGCCAGCCTTGCAGACAGGAGATCACACACACACACACACACACACACACACACACACACACACACACACACACACAGACACACACACACACACACACACACACACACACACACACACACACACTTGTTAGCACTACAGATTATTTTCTTCTTGCGATTTAGGTATTTGTATTGAAGCATAGAGCATTTGTTAATGTATTTGATATCTGGATAAATCCATATATATCATTAGCAAGCTTTACAATTCAAAAATATTTAAGTATATGTATTAAAAAAACTCAAAATCTAAAAATTTTGATTGTTATGCATTGAATTCAATGAACAGAATAAAAAATGCCATATTCTATACATAACTACGAAAAGGAAATTTTAGATACCACTTTCAACTCATTGAAAGTGAATTATTCTGACATTAAAAAGAAACCATGCTTTGATTTTTCTCAAAGTAATGCCAATCTATGTGTTTCTGTATCTTCATCCGAGCACTAGTCACACACTTCGTAAGAAAATTCATTCAAGCCTCAGATGGCTTTATTTACTTTCAATAGAAAAACAAGAAACATAATAGCTTCCTTGAAGAGTTAATCCCAGAGGAATCCAATTTTACTCTGATGGGAAAAAAATCCCAACACCAAGAAAAAATTATTGTACAGTAATGAAATTTTAGGAATACATTTGTCTAGGTAACATATTTAATTGATTAAAGTTTCAAGATCACAGATAGAGCCATTGGTGAGAAGAGCCATTTCAAATGTGAAATGTTGGTACATTAGTAACCGGTTTAACCGCCAGAATTTTGAATGCAAGCATGCAAACGTGCATGCAATGTGTCGTACAGGTGTCGGATATCAGTTTGTGGAATAGAGTTCCATGCCTGTTGCACTTGGGCGGTCAATGCATGGACGGTTAATGCTTGTTGTGGATGACGCTGGAGTTGTCGTCCAATGATGTCCCATACGTGCTCAATTGGAGAAAGATCTGGTGATCTAGCAGGCCAAGGCAACATGTCGACACTCTGTGGAGCATGTTGGGTTACAACAGCAGTATGAGGGCGAGCGTTATTCTGTTGGAAAACACCCCCTTGAATGCTGTTCATGAATGGCAGCACAACAGGTTGTATCATTAGACTGACGTACAAATTTGCAGTCAGGGAGCGTGGGATAACTACGAGAGTGCTCCTGCTGTCATACGAAATTGCTCCCCAAACCATAACTCCAGGAGTAGGCCCTGTGTGTCTAGACCGCAGAGAGGTCCCTAGCAGGCGTTCATCTGGCCTCCTTCTAACCAACAAACGGATATCAATGCGAACAAGGCAGAACCGGTTTTCATCAGAAAAGACAACATATCTCCACTCCGTCTTCCAATGAGCTCGAGCGTGACACCGCTCACTTCGCAAACGGCAGTGGTTTGGGGTCAGTGGAATACACTGTACAGGGCATTTGGCTTGGAGCTGTCTTTGAAGTAACGGATTTGTAATAGTTTGTTGTGTCACTGTGGTGCCAACTGCAGCTCGAATTTCAGCTGCAGACGCAGTATGATTAGCCACAGCCATACGCCGAATACGACTGTCTTCCCTCTCAGTAGCACCACTTGGCCGCCCGGAACCTGGCCTTCTTGTGGCAGTACCTTCCCTTGACCACTGCCGCCAATACTCACGCACAGTGGATACATTCCTGCCAAGTCTTTCAGCAATATCGCGGAAAGAAAACCCACCTTCTCGTAGCCCTACAACACGACCTCGTTCAAACTCAGTGAGCTGTTGATAATGGCTTCTTCGTCTTCTCAGAGGAATCCTTGACTAACATTAACCCACCACGTCAAATCTCAACTGTAAATAACGATCATGAACCTTACAGCGCTTATTTAAAGCAAACCTTATTTGCATGTTCATAGTGTCGCTACTAGAGCCACACTTACGCGCGTAGCTCGAAATTTGAATCGACGTCATCTTTCAGATGTATAAACACGCCTACCAAATTTCGTTTATCTAGCACAGCTCCTTCCTAGTGTTGGGATATTTTTTCGATCAGTGTATAAAAGAATTTGATAGATTAAAAATGCGCTAGAAATATCCCGAGATTATTACATCGGGTTTTATTGAATTGATTTTGAAAGCAAATTGGCATCAACAATTTGTATAGGTTTGACTTAAATTTAACACGAACTTTCAAGAATTTGCTCCATTTGAATGCCATATTAGAATTCTATTTTCGATACAAGATTACAATTAGGGAACTACCAATTTTAAACTAATTCAACTTAATTTTAGAGCCTCCCGAAAATATTATGTTCTAGAACTTAACAGAAATATTAGTTTTTTTTCAAGTGTAAAGGATATTTCTGACAGATTTAATGATTCGTCATTTCTAATAAAGAATTGGGTTTCTTCGCTAAAATTATTTATGAAATCATAAATCATTTGAAAATTTTAAGAAATTATTATATTACTTCTGGTATACTGAAGGGTAATAAAAATCCATTTCTGAATATTTTGTAGAAGTGATCAATTTACTATTCTTTTCGATACAAGATTACGATTAGTCCTTTGTATTCCAATGAGTCAGACGGAAAAATACCTAATATCCTTTTCCTTCGCTAGTAGTACTGAATAAAATTTTCGAAATTGATACTCTTCACTTTAGCGTACTTGGATCAATTTATCGGAATTTGAGACTGCAGGTGAAATTAAAATTTTTTTGTTCAGATGAATTTAGCACAGTTGGAGACATCTAGTTCATTCCGTTGCCTAGAAGAAATTAGACGAGAAGGTAAATATACACTCTCTTCCTTGCATTTATTACTTCTCTTGAGGTACTGAACTATAATAATAAAAAAATGCTTTATTCTCTCACAGAAGAAAAATAGAAGTATATTTAAGATTTGTAAAACCAATTATCAGCTTTCAGAAAGCCATTCTAATTCATGTGGTAATAACACAATGTTAGTTTTCAAAATATATGATCATTTTGTAGAAAGGACATTTAAATCTTTTATTTCCTGAAGTCCTACGTTTTCATGGAGTTTAAAAATTTTCTGTGTAAATTCTTTAACTGTTTAAAGTAAGGTGTTAGTCCAGACGATAATACTCGTTGTTTTTAAAGAAATAATAAATTAATTAACATGATGCTTGAATCTGTAGGATTTTTGAAATTACATTTTAATTTTGAAGTCTCTGTAAAGTTTAATATAAGGGTTAGAGATTTTAGATAATCCCCCAAAATTGTAACTTTCCGTCTATATTAAAATTAGATTATCACAATACTTTACTGATAAAAAAAAATGTTATAATTTCACTGTTATATTTCGTCATAAAATTGTTTCGATATGAAGCGCATAAAGTTTAATAAAATCACTTACATTAATAAATTTCAGTGTGAGCATCCTTGGTAGCTCAAAAAAAATATATCAAAGCTATTTTCTCGTCACATATTGCTTAATATTTCAGATTTTGTACTAGATACATTGATGTACCAAAGTCAAAATTACGAATATCTTTAACTGACATTATGTAAAACAATGTTTTCCTCATGTAACCCCGAAATTCACTTTGAACAGCAATGACCGATTTGAGTTTACAGAAACAAAGAACAAGATTTGTTCCTCAATTGAGAAATTTAATTTACAGCAATCAAATATAATACCACTATTTCTGTATTGGTCGTGAAATATCTATACGAAGACAAAAAAATTACAGTTCTATATTTGATAATTATTTTGTAACAATTATGGGAAATTATGGAACGATTATATCTGTATTTTGATTTACTTTTCTTATTTTAAACTCAGAACAGTTTAATATAGAACAGAACGCCGTCGTCTCATATCCACGTATCGTAACCACTCAGGCCACTGAACAATTTGATAGGGAATGGAATATTTCCAATTTTTCAAAAATTGCTCCTTTAAAATATCTTTTGACAAAATCAATGTTAAAATTTTACTCAAGGAATATTTTATAAAACGTACATTTCAAAAAAATAATAATAACCATATGTCCAATTAACATCAAAATATTTATTCAATTATTAGCAAAAATCAAATAATTTACCAGCAATTAATCGTAACAAATATCTGAATCATTCAATAATTACGATAATTAGAACCTTTATGGTAACAAAAAAAATCCCCAAACTATTAAGCAACGTACTGAGTGAAATTCATAAATTAAATAAAAATGTCATGGGAGTAATAGATAGACATTGTAGATATTGTAGAAAGAATACAACGGAAAAAATTAGTTTCAAAATCTAGCTAATCGTTGCTAACTTCCTTAGACATTAACAAAATGTCAAATTAGGCAGTTCTAAGTTAAATTAATTAACATGGCCTTTTATTTTTCTTCTTATTGTTTTAAATTGATGTTCGAGAGAATCTCTGAACTGATGATCCAAATCATTTTCTCAACTTAGATCATCAAGATCTGGAGTATTTTTATTGAAGTCATTTAAAGACATACATAAAATCAGTCCTCGAATTTATGCAAATATCTATAAAATTAAAAAAAAAAGAATTAAATTTGTGATTTTGCCAAATGCAAAAAGATCCAACTTTTTAATTAATTGCTCTCTACTTCCAAAGAATTTTTAAATGGTTGCTTAGTTTCTTTAAGCGGTTTCTTAGTTTTAAAAAAAGTGTAAGCTATTTATATAGATTAGAATCCGAATGAAGCACGTCTAAGAAATATTTAACAGATTTTAGAATGATAAATTTGACAGTAATTTTCCCATTAGTAAGAAATCAAAATATGGGGAAGAATCTGTTATTCATTTAGTATACAGGATGGTAGCCTGAATTAGCGGTCTCTTCTTTAAACGATTTAAAAGGCAATGATAATGTAGAAACTAACGAACGAATACAATGAAACAAATTGGATTGGATTTAACCATCCTGACCTCGTTAGACTCTAAAGAAGTAACAAGCTATGTGGTTTTATATTAAGTTAAGGTGATTTATTTTTCTTCCTATTTTTTATTCCCTTCACTGAGGATCTAAATAGTCTGATATTTGTCAGTTTAAGATTTGTGTATTTATTACACTGAAAATACTCTACAACTGGCTAATCTATAAACACATAGCCATAATTTTGCGCGAATGGTCTCGAAGAAGAAAGTACCTCAAAGTGAGACCATTCTTTGAATGTCGCCCAAAAGCAAGACAAATTGTTGCATCAAATGAGTCTGACAACTTTTGCAAGTGCCAAGTGTTATGGCGAGCGAAGAGCATGTTCATTGTCCGGGATCAGCAATGTGGCGGTTTGTATTATGGAGACGTGCCAAAGTGCTGATTGAATTCCGTCGAGGATCGAGCTCGCAACCTTACGATTTACAACCGCTTAACCAATCCACTATACTAACAGTGATCACCGAAGTCCAGGGACTGTTACTGGATTATTAACCCTTTGCACTCGAAGTTTTTTTCATTCGTATTACCAGCAAATCGAAGCGATTATAGTGAAAAGATCATATTTACTTGTAAGTTTGCTATACGCATTATTATTTGCATTGTCTCCGCAGCGGAGCCCTTGAGTCCGAAGACCAATTTTAAATGGCTCCGCTCCAGAGCCCTCGAGTTCAAAGGGTTAATACACCACCACAATATAGAACTAATAACATTATTTGCTATTTTGAATCTGAAAGAAAAAGTTGTTTAAAAGTTATAAGTCATTAAATTTTTAAATTTTGATTTCGCGAGATTAATTATTAGAAAATGAGAGCTTTTTAAAATAATTAAGGGTTGTAATATTACACTTTGGGAAATTGAAAACATTAGTTAATGATCTGGGATAACAAAGACATAAGTTAGACGAATCATCTTCCTGCTAAAATGGTGATTAAGCAGGCATGGGTAATAAGAGAAAATTTTTGTGAAAGCTAAAAAAAAATCGAGGGATTTGAGAAATTTAAAAAAGACGATAAGGTATAAAGCATCATTTTTGGGAAAAATCTGGGTGACTTTTATAATTTATAAATATATACCCGAAATATCGATAAGAAAATATTTATGTAAATAAATGACAGGAATGAAGAGTTTTTCCATATAATAATCTGACGATAATATGCGTGTAACAAATTTATAAAAAAAGTTCATTTTTTTGCACAATTTTAACATTTTTCTATAGTTTTAAAAATTGTTCTTTAATTAATATTAATAATAAAAATACAATAAATAAATTGACAATAAATTCACTTCGAGTTTCATTTTTGATAAAATTTCAAGTTATATCTTTTAGCACATTCGGAGAATTATTAAACTTTCGGATAATTATATTTGCATGAAAGTTCGAAGTTGTTAAAGAAAAATTGCTTTTCTTTATTGAAATACTACAGATTCAGGGGAATAAAGTTTTGCGTTTAATAATTTGATTAGCTGGTTCATACTATTTACAATCTTAAAAGCCAAAATATTTTCATTAATTATTTCGGAAATGAATTTAAATTGATAGTGAAATTCAAAATTAAATTTTAATAGAAAACAAAAATATCCGTTTACCTTTATGATAAAAAATAAATTTTCAATGAATTTTCAATGTTTGTTGGTATTTTATTTGAAAAGGTTCTAATGCTTTAATTAGAAATTTAAGGAATGAAAATGTGACTAGTCTCTTTTGCGCTCTAGATACCTTGTACACTAAAAAATTTATACTTATTTTACAATAACACTAATCAAGACAAATGAGCATTACGTCAAAAGCAGAAGACTTTCATATTAACAGTAAAGGTTATTGATTATTGTTATGTAGAAATTCTATAATTATTATTTTAAAATACTTTGAAATTTGGAGCAATAAATAAGTGTAAATAATTTCCTTTTAAAACAGACTATTTGAAGTTATATAATGTTGCTATAGTTTATTAAAATTATTCTATGCGACTAAAATTATATTTCAAATTTCCTTATGGTTTTAATTTGTATATCTATAAATAACAATTGCATTTTAAAAATACTAACTGAGAATATATTAGCTTGCAGATTGTATTAATATCCTAAGAATTTTTACGTTTTTGTGTGCTTGGTAGGTAGGTATATAGGGTTTACTGGCACAAGAGCCATTTATGGCTATACTGCGCCAGTCATATGGTACGTTTTTGTGTGCACACAATATTGAGATAATATTTTATATTCAATTTTCAGGTTAGGAGTCTATTCTCATGCAGCAGATCACCTTCATTTCAATTCATAAAAATACTGCAATTTCTCCAAGGGTATTGTATCTTCTAAAGAAAATCAATTTAGAATAAATATGTTTTCCGAGCTATCTAAATTTTGATTCTTTTTGGGTTATTTCTGCCTCACTGGTCATAAAAAATTCTTTTAACCAAGTAAAGAAACACAACTGAAAAGTTTTAAGAAGCTTGAACACAATTTACTTTTTGAGGAACGAAAAGCTTAAACGATTAAATGGGCTTCTAGATAAGTAGGAAAATTTTAAGAAAACTCAATTTACTGTTCTTTTATTACTTGCCAGTCATGCTACTTTTTTCGGCGTTGGATGCGTGTAAAAATATGTGAATAATTTTTAAAAGAATATTTTTGTACTGATTAAAAACAATTACAACTCCTTGTCACGTTTTAGTTTTTCAATAATGAAGGTCCCCATAAAAATTATTTTAATTTACTTTAGAATAGTAAAATAACACATTGTTTCATAGAAGTTCGATGTATAAAATTTAGATTCATTTTACATAAAGCGAGTGCACTTTCTTATGCTAGCTAAATGGATATATTTTATTCTCTTTGTTTACTCTCTGTTGCATTTTCCTTGTTCCATTTTTTTATCATTGGCATCTAAAAACTATGCTTTCTACATAAGTATTAAAAATTTTGAAATGCTATCATCGAAAAATTCAACTTTGAGATTTATTTTTAAACACCCCGTTTTAAATCTTCACAAATTCGAAAAAAAAATGTATTTTTGGAATCATATCTATAAATTATGCAAGCATAATATCTATAAAACGATTCGATTCCTCATATGAATCGTTGTACTGAAATTATAATTCTCAAACCAAGTTATGGCAAAATCCATCGAAATAAAAGGTATCTTAAATCCATGTTGGCCTGTGCTCAATATATTACAGTAATTCAGTTGCAAACTAATTTATTGTCTCATTAAAAGACTGTTTACGATATTTTTTTCTCAAAATCTCTCAATATAGACTGTATATTGGCCTATCTATTTGTATGTGTAAATGTGGCGTATAAAAAAACCCAACAAGCAAGATAAATGGAGTTAGTTTATTATAATAATTTTGATATAGTTTTTAAGTTCCGCTAAATTTTTTTTTAGATTTATCAGTGCTATGAGGTGGTGACTGCAAATAAGGTCTATCCTGTAAAGCGCATTACAAACACTTTCAAATGTACCTCAAAATGCAACGTTTTTTTTTTTAATTTAAAAAATGCATCTCTTTTTTGTAATTTAAATTATGTATGAAGATTCTGAAGAAATAAGAAAAATTTAAGAATTTCCATTTCTCCTCAGACTAAAATAATCTAAATGATCAAAAACAACCAATTCACTAGATTTTGTCGGTTTATGATTGAATGAAAACAATAACATAAAATATTACGAAATATTTTTTTTTACATTTGAAAATTCAAAATTTCTGAAACATTATTAGACAAGCCAGAAACAAAATTTTCTTTTGTAACTTGTAATTACTATCATTTACTTTTTCATTCAAGGAATTAGTTTCTAAAATATTGAACTAAGGGAGTGGTCACAACGAGAATGTTCTTATACACACTCTAATAAAGTTGTTATTCCGTATAAAAACTTTTAGCTATCATGGTAAATATAGTATGATTAATAAGAAATCGAAAAATGGAAAGTTCAGTAAATACTAATGGCAGCTAATTCCTTAACTTATTCCTGATAACTAAATATTTTTAATCGGAAAAAGCTTCTAAAATTAAATAATAATATTTACATTTATTATGAATAATAGTATTTAGATGAATAATATATAACATTTTATAATATTACTTTGCATTATTACCTATTTATTATCATTTAATTGTATTTTACGTTAGAGCATTAAATAAATGTATCAGAGAAGAATTTCTGAGGGCATGCTTTTTTTTTAGAAAACCAAAACAAATTATTGATAAACTAGTTATTGCTACACACACAATGAATATTGGAAAATATTCTAAATAAAATACCAACAAACTTTCTGAATAAGTTACACACCCTTTTTTTGTCCGTATCATTATTAAATTTAAATAATAAGTCCCAGATAATATCCAAACTAGGGAAAAAATTCAAATTACTCTTTTCTTCTTATTTTGAAATTTTAAAATAACTTTAAATAATTGAAACAATTAGAAGAACTAAGCGAAATTTTTAGAATGAGATCCACATAGTGTAAAAAAGTTTTTGTCTAAAAAGTTCAAGAAAAAAGAAGACATAATGAATTTTCGACAAAATAGTTTAATTATTCAAAAACTCTACTCTTAATGAAAAACTCTTTCCTCTAAAACCAGTTTTGTAGAATTGATCTTATTGTATTCAATTGTTTTACAGGATTGTTTCCATTTCAAATTAGATTTTAGAATTAATTTTCAAATGCATGCGATATTTCACCTTTAGTTATTAATCCATTTAATTAAATTTTATATTGAAAAGTTATTTTATTTTTCAAAATAGTTAATCACTTTGCTCACCTCCTAACCTTCCTAAATGGCTGAGAGTTGTTATCATTTTAAATATAAAATATTTGGTATTTCTACAAAATTATTTTTTTAAATTTCAGACTATAAATATTATCATTATATATGCATGTTTTTTTTTTTTAATTTCATTCTATTTCCACTTTTTGTCGCCTGTTTGGTTTGACTTTGTTACTAAATAGAATAAATTTTATTTAACAAAAAAATTCTGTTTTTTCTCTTTTTATACTTTTATTTCAACGTCTTTGTCTTGCATGATTTTTCTTTTTAAACATATTTTTTAACATATTTTTCTTTTAAAAGAGCAATAAATAAATAAAATAAAGTTTATAAAGTACATTCATTTGAAATTTCGAGGAATAACAATATAAACTAGGAATCGAGGTTCATAACAATATTTACATCTTGGTACACTTTGCCCATAAAAAGGTTTGCTTTGAACATAATTTCGAAGGTTTATTCAAATGTCCAAAACCAGTGTTGTTGTAAACAAAAGAATATAATATATAAATATTAGAGTTTTTTTTTCTGGTGCATTTTTTTTTCTTTTTTCTACCGAAATATAGATTTTCCACAACTCTGCTTTTTGACGATCAAACACACAAGGTAAGGTATCCAAAGAACAAAAAATAAAGTATTCGAGATAAAAGTTCTATATACTGAACTTGCTCCTGTTCTGTTGAGCTATGGCTGTCGCTTAAGGCTGGGGTAAATATCTTCTTTTTTTTCTCGGAATTTTATTAGCGCAATGCTTTAGGACATGTTTCAAAAAATTCAATAGTTAATTTTAAGTTTATTTTCTTCTCTATGTTTTGAGATCTTATCGTTTTTTTTTGTCTATACTTTTTTTTACTTATCTACGTCTGTCATGTCTGCCATTCGGAATTTCAGAAGTACAAATGAAACCTAAAAACATAAGCCCTTATATTTATTTCTATACAATATTTTAGAGACATTAATAAAAAAAACAAGAAATTTAGGAGGCAGCACTACAATGACTTTTAGTATGCTTTGCCTTATTAAATGCACTATTAAATGAAATTTCCTGTGTAATAAGGCTAAATCTAAATTTGATTTTCTATCCTATTGAGATTAATATTTGTTACAATGTTTGATACATTGACCTAAATTTGTTTTATCCAAAAGAATAAATATTTAGTAAAAAATGAAATTAATTATTGACCTAAATCCATCTCAGATTACCGTCTATAACCATTGAGGGCTATTTGTACTAAATTAAAAACGATATATTTATATTGTTAACGTTTGGTATAACATGCCCGTAAATAGTCAAGTCCCTTTTTTAAGAAATAGAGAAGATATATTACTCGAAAAGAAATATATGTTAATGGATTTATTGAATAAATCCTTTGGATGCACTTTTAAAATGTAAAAAAAAATACTCATTAAAAATAATTTTCAGAGTTTTATTTTTACAAGGGATATTTGTTTTACAATGAACTCGATCTCCAGATATCTGTTGCTCTCTCGATTAGAAAAGTACTCTGGTATAAAATCGTCCATTTTATATGAATTAGGGAGGACATATGACTGGTTTGGAGAGGACATATAATAGGTTTGTTGGGCAATTCTTATGAAATACTGAGAAAAAGCAGAAAAGGTTTCATTAAAAAAATAATTTTATTTTTACAAAAGAGATTCTGCTTACAATAAACTCGATCTTCAGGTAGCTGTTGCTCTCACTGTTAGAAAAAATACTTTGACATAAAAAGGATAACTTTTTTAAGAAATAGAGAAATCATAGGATTGTAAACAAAATATTTAATAATAGATTTATTGAATGAGTCTTTGAAAGTACTACGAAAACGTAGAAAAAGTTTCATTAAAAATAATTTTTACAAGAAAGATTCTTTTTACAATAAATTCATTCTTCAGGTATCTGTTGCTCTCACTATCGGAAAAATTACTCTGGAATAAAAAGGAAAAGTATATTATAGTGAATTCTGAATGAAATAATTAAAATATTGTAGTTCTTAAAATATATTGAAATCTGAATTCTATTAGAAAGATTAGTTAAAGACAAATATTCAAATTAGGTTTCTAACTTTTTCAAAGTATTGATTCAAATGATCTATCTAATTTGTCTTCTTAAAGACTTTCTTCAACACATTTCTTCTGATGAATTATTTCTTCAAATAACTGTTGTTCATTTCAAATGAGTGGAAACAATTTCCTTTTTACGGTTCGAAAACTATTAGAAGATTGCAAAATAGAAATTTCACAAAAGGATTTGAATGTGAGCAGTTAAATCAATGGTAGTAATGAGACAAAATGCATCATTGTTTCCTCTATCGACAAACAATAATCTTAGTGTACATTTCAGTGCATTTACAAATTAAAGTAAATTGAAAACGAATGTATTGCATTTCCACAAACATTATATCAGAACAATCGTCTGCATTCAGATCGGTTTTAGTTTATGCTCAATGTGTTCAAGTTAACATAGAAATGAAAAATGTTTTTTTAGAGTGGATAAGCCATGGTTTTTATTTCATGTTGCATCATTTAATTTCTGTAGTCCCTTTTGCAAAGAAAATTTGAAACACTTTAAAACATACTTTATTTTTTTTAAACTTAAAAATTCTTACTCTTAAGAATATTAAGACAAAATATTCTTAAATTTTTCAATTACGTACCCGTCAGTAGCAACTACTGACCTTAATATTCAGATTAATTTGGAAAAAAAGAAAGTTTGTTTGGGGTGGTATTAAAATATTCCTCATTCAGCGCAATTCATGTTGTATAGTTTAGTACCGGTAGTCCCTTTTCAAAGTAATGTTAAACTAAACAAGAGCTTTTCTGCTAAATTATTTTAACCTAATCTCAGTATTCTAGAGATGTTTAGACATTTTAATTCCTAAATTTATACTGTGTAGAAAGTATTTCTGTATAAGATTATCACTGATATTAACGAAAAGTAATACTGAAAGAGAAATTTATTATCATGACGTTGAAACTATTTCTTAGTTAAATTGAGTTATATGTACATCCTGTTTCATAGTAACATTAGGGCTCTTTTTGGATAGACTTCATAATTTTGTCGGATGATGCAGTTAGATGACCAGGACGACATCTGAGTTGACAAATCCTCTCCAAATTTTCCCTCCATGTCATCGGGACATCTATTTCTTAAAAGACTATCATAATTTAATGCATAGGAATTTTATAGTTTTCGTGTTATGAGATAAATATTGCCTGTTCATATCTTAATTGAATAGTCCACAGATGTCATACCAAACAGTAATTAAATTTATAAGCAAGCGCACAAAAAAATCTTAAATATAAACTTTCAGAAGTAATTATAGGTTTAGAGAGATCCAAAATTTCATTGAATAATCGTAATGAATCTTAATAAGGATTTTATTTTCATAAAAAAAATCAAAATTCCTTTTCATGTTTTGCTTTAATCATATTGATGCTGTGAGAGATTACGAAGTATATCCGTGTTATTCATACTGACTTTACATAATTAATATATAATAAACTATAATATATAAAAAATAGAATAACAAATAATACATAATAATTAAATGCAGTTAATATACCAATTAGTTGAAAATATGTTTTTCTTTTTAAATAACTCCAAAAAAATCTCAATTTTACCCTTTCAAAGTAATCCCAAATTTGGGAGATAACACTATATAATTGAAATCTCACGTTTATCAATCAAATTATATATAAGATTTTGTTTATTGTATATAAACATATATTTTATTAAAATAGATATCTTAAATTATATTTCATTTAAATATTGTAATATTTAAATTAAATATATCATATTTTTATTTTTTAAATGCCTTAATTTAATATCTTATTTAAATATCTTAAATTATATTTTTAAATAATTTTCGATATTTTATAAAGAAAGAAAGAGAAACAGAAATAAATATTTGGCACACATTGCTTCATAGTACATTTTTACTATCTTATACTATATGATGAAAACAATTATGCCTTTGCATGATTTAAATTTTTACTTATTCTTCATACTTGACAAATGAGTTTTAACTTACGTTGCACTAAATTTAATTTTGTGGTAGACAAATTTAACATAACGGCCAAAGTGGTAAATAATAATCGTATGGAATCCAAACCATTTTCTGTTTATTAATAAAATTTAGAAATATAAAATTCAGTAAATAATTAAAAGCAATGCATGTGTAATAATTAGCAATTTATATATTCGATGGTTTTTGCCTTATCATTTTATTTTTTAAATGCTACTTTACTTTGCAGGAAAATCTGTACCAAATTTTATTTATGAAGAAACGATGATATCTTGATTTAATTTTAATTTAATAAAATAAATATTTTAAATTTTCTGGCCTAAGTTCTCTTTTTATAAAATTAACGATCATCCTGAATAAAAATAATTCCAACTAATCTATGAAAATAAGGAGAAAGGAAAATTTACGTTACATTTAATTTGTTTGTTCTATACTTTTTTTAGAATTTAAATGACTAGATAATCCACTGTATGATGTTAAGGAAACGTTTAGCAGTCTAATATAATTTCAAGTTAATTAATTTTCACGAAAATTATTTAACATCGTTTATAGTAAAATGTTTCTATTTATATATTTTTCACAAGACATTAAAAATAAATTATATTAAAAAATTATTTAAGTAATTTATGTCTTATTTTAAAAATAAGACATAAATTATATTTAAAAATTGATACTTAGATTTGCAGTAACATATAGCGAAATGAATCTTTAATCAAAAATTAAGAATCTTAATAAGGATTTCATTTTTTAAATCTTTATCTCACTGAAAACTGAATGTAGTCGTGTAAGATTCGATACCAATAGAATTCTCTCTGGAGATACCTGGATGGTTTGTCGTTTCTATCCTTTATTTTTTTATCTCTTTCTTCCTTTTTTCCCCTTCCATTTTGTGCCCTTCTAACCGGTTAGATAACTTAATGTTACAGGCACCGGGGGAGCAAGATGGCGTTATGTTATGTTATGTAGATCAATGCAAAGCTTTGCTACTTGTTTCCTCAAAATTTCTATTGAAAAAGTTAATCCCAATTCTGTCCAATAAATTTGATTTGGCATTTGCCCGTGTGGGATTTGGGCGACTGATTTTAAGTAAAATTAGAGTCAAATTTTATTCATTAATTATATTTATCCCAAATATTGAATAGATATGAAAGGCTTGAAACTGGAATATATTTTAAAAGTAGCTGATTAATAATAAATATCTAATAATTCGATATTTCTCCTAGCCAAATAAATTCTATTAGCTTTAAGCAATGCTTATATATTTAAGCCAAATTTCCAACTAAAATGTTCATCTGAAATCTTCAGATTATCAATTTATTAAAGTTGAAGGTCTTGAATTACATTATGTTTCATTTCACCTGAATATAGAACTAAAAAATGAATATGAGGTCACAAGTTCAGCGGCGAATAAGAAATTAATTGTGATCTGCTGTTTTATCATGTCATCTAGAACAATTTACTTTGTGAATATGGGAGAAATTTGATGCAGTAAATCTGGAAGAAATCACAAAATTCTTTATATTAATTGTAAACGATTCGTTCGATGTGGTGCAGTTACAACTGATCTTTAAAAATGGATGAAACTGAAGTATTTCATCATACCGGTAGAAACTGTCTCAGTTTTGGAGAATTATTTCATTTTCCTTGGAAAAGGAAATTAAAAAGATTTTACTTTTATTATAGAATCTATTATAACACGACTGAATAAATATTTTTAGAAACACTGGTTGCATTAACAGAGCATATAAATTTATTTATTTCAGTTAGAATGAACTTAACTTTTGAGTTATGACTCAATTAAGCATATTACATTTAGAAATAGTCATAAAAATAACAAAAATTTTCGATCTGGAATATATTTGTGTTCATATATTTTCTAATTCAGGTTTGGAATCCTATGGGGGTGCTATTAATAATATTTTTCGTCTCAGCGGGACAATATCTTGAAATATCGTGTTAGTGAAATTATGGATTTTAGAAAACAAATTCATGTTCTTTCCCCGGAGATTCCCCTTAAGATTATTTTCTTTGAAGTTCTTCAAACTCCAGCGAATTTATTTTATTCAAACGGAATCTCTTGGAAACTTATGAAGTATTTCTGAGAAAGATATCACTTTCTAATTTCTTCATAAATTCAAGTCTTGCAAGAGAAAAGATATCATCTACAGTCCTTATGTTGGATTTGCAAACGAGATAACAGTTGAAATTTTTTTTATACATTTGACTTCATTTCAAAAATTTATCTGTAACTCGTAATTAATTGTTTTTGCATGCAATATTTACTTGAATATAACTCCTTCTTTAATATTTTTATTGGTTACGAAGGAAAAATAATTACGAAACATTAAATCTTCAACAAGGCGTTTCGAAACAAAGTAGCGGAATAGGTTCCATACATTCAAGGATATTTGGAGTAATGAATTGTTAGATATATATCTTATTAAACATTTCTGTTTATTTTAATATTTCATCGCTTTTAGATGATATTTTTGCTCTTTTATCTGCTGAAATCTAAAACAAGCAAAAATAAGTAAAGAAAATTTTAGATTTTGGAGATTTTAATAATGAATAATTAATTATGGTCATCAATGCACATAACATTCTTTATATGTACGATTTTATTAAAAGATGAACATTTTTTATTGAATGTAACTAATGTACATTTTCAAAATTGTCTGTTCTGTTCTCTGTTCTGTCTAAAATCATTTGGTCATACCAAGCCGAATGAGAAGTAGCTCTTTCAAATTAAGGCAGAAGTGTGCGCCTTTCGTTGTTAACGAGCACCGTTAAGATGAAAGTACGACTTTTGCTCTAACACCCATGACACAACCCTTTTTAGGGGGCGTTCGAACTCATTCATACACTCATTCATCCATCCGCAAGTCAGAATTTAGATTCAAATCAGAGACTGACTCATAAATGATTCAGTACCCCCAGAGGTATAATTTGTTATGGGAGTTTTGAGGACTTTGCAGTTACGAGGGGCTTTATTTGGAGTTGAGGACTTTATTTAACGTGCCCTAACTGCCATTAGTCAACATGGTGGTCTTTAGCCGAGAACTCGTTGCCTTTCGGTTACGAGACTGACGCTCTACAGACCAGACTACCGCTGCCCTCTCAAAACCGTCTGGAATTGTATTGCATGATAAATACATAATGTAATTTTCAAACAAACATAAAAAAATCCTATCGGGAACCTAATTCTTAGATCCTTTTACTGCAACTATTTCAAGACCTTTGCTAAAATGTATATTAAAGAGATGCATACAAAAAATAGCCGAACAATAGCATTTTAGAAAATCCATTGTCAAATCAACAAAAGTCTTCAAATTAAAAAAAAAAATGAAATAATGTAATACCATGTTGGATGGACCGAAAATGTAAATATGCAGTTATTTTATACGCATGGTTGTCGCCCGATTGAAATTTGATTAATTGTTTTGTTCTGTTTTGTTGTCCTATTTCAGTCTCATAAATTAAAATATAAGCAAAGCGCAATGGCAGTCCTTTAAAAAAATGCTAATCTAGCATAGAAGGCTAGAAGATTATAATCAACCATTAATTTGCATTGCACCGCTTTTAGTTTCATTGTTAATAAGAGGTATGCAAATGTTAGAAATTAAACGTGTTGCTGGAAAAATCTCATATCGTTCTACGATATTAGAGTAGAACTCTGTTATGAATTAATGTTACGCTGTAATTTGATAGAAGTTAAATAGCGGAAATATATTTTTCAATAAAATACTGTGCAGAAAGCCTACTTAATAAATAATCATTACAAATTTACAAATATTCAACATAAGAGTTATATTTCTTTCTTATATTAGTTATGAGAGGAATTAATCAAATTTGGTAATATTTTGCCTAAGAAACCAGTTTTTGTCATACATGCAAATATTAATCAAATTTCAAATGATGCATCTCGTAGTTGCAAAAAATTACCAATTTTTATATTTAATCAGATAATAAGCATTTTGAACAGAAGTCTATAGTTAGAATTTTTTTTAAAGCGTATGGAAATTAGAGTCAAATTCTTCTACGTTTTTACAAGGAATTGTTTGAAATTTAAAACAAACGGAGAAAAATCATGAATAATAATATGATACAAAACAATTCCCATATAGATTAAATAAGCTAAGTGTTTTACCAATATTTTATCCAGAAGAAACAGTCTGAAAAAATCGTCTGCCAGAACCAGGAAAAACAATGTGCATTCTAAGAAATCCCTGCAACTATGTCGACAAAATATATGAATAACCAGACGTAATTGTAAAAGTGTACAAGAAAAGTACGAGGAAAACGTTAAGATAATATCGAGAAATGGCGAAAAGAATAAGGCCGAAATGGAAGAATATTATTCAATTAAACATCAAACTCCTTAGCTGAATCTGCAAGCTATAATTTTAACACAGAAATATCTTAGAAAATTGTAATGCATTATGGCATTTTAGTTTATAAGCGAAGTTATCTTAGTGGAAAAGGAGTTTCAAAGAAAGACATTATGTTAACACATTGATATCAAGAGAGTTTACATGTTTTGAATAAATCTGTATAGCATATTGGAGCATTTTTTCATTCAGATTCAAACGAAACAAAAGGTCAATAAATTAGGTAATAAAAAATTCTTATTATTGATGCCGTTATATTTTGCTCCAGAACTTTTTATTTACCATTATATCTCCATAACTTCTAATGATTAATATTTACCCGAAAGTATTTAGAAATTTACAATACGGGACTTCCATGTCAAGCCAAAATACCCAAAAATTAATCAGAAATACTGAGAATGCTTTAGCCATAAGCTTTGAAAGAATGTTGGGAACTCACTCGTTCGTGAAAATAAAAAACGATAATAAAAATTCAGCATTTTTTCACAATCTAAAATAGCCCTTAATTGTGTTAAGCAGTTAATGTATTAGTCTTCCATGTAAAAGATTCGCAAGGTTTCATGCACATATTTGTAAGTCAGTTAGTTGAATTCCTTTCTAAAAAATGATGGTGTAAATGTTAGAAAGAATCTTAGAATTCTGAAAAATAAATAAATAAAGTTTATCCAATGAAAGAAACTATGCTAAGTTAATAAAACGATAAAAATTATACTCTGCACAATATGAGTAAATTTAAAATAAAGTTTTCCCCAAAAAGGTTACACTAAATTTTAAAATAAGCTTTAAAACTGTAACTGAGTTCAAACTGAATCACATTAATTAATTTTAAATACCTTTTATTATAATATATTTCTATAAGAATTATTTTCTTATTTTTTAACTACAAAATATTAAAAATTCTGTCAAAATTATTAAAAATATTATGAATTATTTTCTACTTTTTAACCACGAATCTTGAAGAATCATGTCCAAATTAGTGAAAATAAATCTGTAGTATAAGTGAATTAGGGTTGGAATTTAGCATATTGATACCAGACAGAAAAGAAATATTTCATAAAAAGTTTTTAAAAGATATATTTCAGTATTTCAAATATAAAGAGCGTATATTACGCAGATGCAAATAATTAATCAAATATTAACATCATATTTTAATTTATTTACTTTTATCTAATGAAATTTTAAAAGACGCTCAGTACAGGTTTTTTTTAAAAAGTACATAAATAATAATAGTTTCTTAAGAATTATATAATTTTAAATAATTATTTGCAGGTTAATTATTAAATGGTTGGTTTTCAATTCAGTAATGCCATCATTTAATAATTTAAATTCTCTCATTTATAGAAAGGAGAAACTGTTATAAAGTGAAAATTTAGGAAATAATTTTTTTATGAATAATCTTTCCAAGTTTAAATACATATGGTTACTTCTGTATTTATTTTGAGCATTATGAATTACGTACAAGCAATTTTTCTTTGTATACGAGTTATACACATGACTCAATTAATTAAAAATTCCATGAATATGTATAAGATAAATCATATTGCAAAAGGGAAGAATTTGAGATAAACTGAAAAAAAGGTTCAAAAATTAATAAATAAAAATATTTAATAAGTTATTAAGTGCTAAAAATAAAATCAACTGCAAGAAAAATTGTAGTTCCTAAAAATATTAAACTAGCATTTACCTACAAAATGAAAAGAAAGATTGCCTCAAACCGTATATTTTTCATTGAATAAAAAATGGACTATACTCCAATAATTTTAGCTTGATTTAGCTAGATGGAATATGAAGTTGCCCTGATTGTTAAATCTTCAATCGCAAATCAATAATCTTAATTTTATTTATATGTGGCTTCAAAGGACATGTGATCCTTTCAGGCAATTTTCTGTAATTTGTGTATTCTGTTCTGGAGAACAAAACATATTGTATAATGAAAGATTAATTTTTGATTCAAAGAAATAATATTTCAGATTAATAATGTAAAAAATAGTTGTAATAAATTTATAAACCTTTACCTCACATCAGAAATTTTGTGTTATTACAAAAATAAAACATCTTTTAAAAGTGTACTAGATGCAGAATTTTTTTTTTGTATTATGAGCATTACCTAAGATGCATTAATTTCATGCCTTTCTTGTTTATTCAAATTTGTCAAAAATATGAAACTTTTTGAAGTGATATCTTTAGTACACCGCATTTCTTTTTATAAAATGTTTAATTTTGTGTATTCTTTAATATTAAGATTACTTTATTCATAGAAATATTTGTTATATTTCTATTAATTGAATTTTATTTCCCCAAATTTTTAAATGATTAAAATATCAATTGGTGGTATTACTTATATATTTGTAAACACTTGTAAACATGTCTGAAATACATACAAAATTAATTCAATTGTTTAACAATATTTAATTCACATTTATAATTTAGGTAGTTTATTTGCAGATTTAAACAAGGTAGTTTATTTATTGTTTTTAAAATATACAAAACACTGATAATCTAAGAATTTGTGCTTATTTCAAAATCTTGTGTATAATTTGAGCTGAATATGAGAAATAGCTCGCATGTTATTGATTATACTTGAAGAAAAAAAGGCATATAAGTAAATGATTATTAATTAAAATTTTTAATTTGTTTCTAATACATAAGCATGTTAAACGCAACGTATTTTTATCTATTTATTTCTATTTTGATAATATATG
>JAPMOQ010018920.1:5760488-5772334 GCA_026543055.1 Argiope trifasciata
AGAGAGAGAGAGAGAGAGAGAGAGTCTAGCCTTAGGTTACGGAACGTCAAACAAACGAAAAATGAACTGGTGGAAAGAAAATTCCACCACTAAATTGTTAAAAATTATTTTAGAGTAATGAAATTTGGACTTTGTATTTGTCTAGTTAACACGTTTAATTGATTAAATTTTAAGGAACCCAGGTTAATTCGAGATCAAGAGAATCTATTTCAAATGTAAAAAACTGTTAAAGCAGCAAAGATGTGCAGTAATCTTTGTAAACAACGAAACTTCATTTTCACACGAATCACCATTACTGAAACATTATTTCTCTAATCATCAATCAAAGTTAATTTAATTCAAGTGCCTTCATTTGTATTGGAAAGTAGTAAAGTTTCAAAGGTTTTCTCTCGTTTCATTCCATCTTGAGAATTAAGAAATAAAATTTCTTTTTTTTTCCACCTCAGGGCTCACTTTTATAGAAATAATTGCCAAGTATTAGGAGAAAATAATCATCCACAAACATGTCAGCAAATTTGAATTTTGTTTCAAGATACAAATAAATACATGCATAGCACTTGGGAGACCGATAACACTTGTCAATTTGTTGTTGTTATAATATCTTGTTTTTTTTTCAGAGAAAATATTTAAATACGAATCACAAACAGATTGCACAGAATCATTTTTCAATCTTATCTACATGTGAAGAGGTCATTCAAATAAAATATATGAACTTAATTAAATAAGTTACAAATTGATTGACTAATACAATAATTGCATTTTAGCTATAGAACCAGAATCTTCAAATATAAAAATGTACATCAATTTGTTCTAAGTTATTTCACCATAGTGCAAAGAAGGAAAGAAACATAGTTCAAGTTTACTTATGATCATATTGATTATAAATTTTTCATTAAATATTTGCTTTAAAATATTTTCTAACAATTAAATATGTTGGATATTAAAAATATTTCGAAAAACATTTTATTTCTATTATTTCGAAAGATGTTAAAAATGCAATTCTTAGTTATTTTTGTTAATTTGTCCATCAGGCAGTAGTAAATAGAAATTAAATAATATACCTTCTAAAAAGCTTTTAAAAACAAAGTACAAATAGCCTATTTCTGCTCATTTATTTAATTCTTGAAAATGTTTTTCTACTTCATTAATTAATTTGCACTTGAAATTCTTTCGCTACAACTCCATTGATCTGTCCTTGATATCTAGCGGTTTGTTAATGGGTGACCGCACAAAGTGACACTTATTAATACAGGAGAAAATGAACCATTGGAATAGATTAATATAACCATAATAACCATTGGAATAGATTATTAGAATAGTAATCTGCGTATTATGAAGTTTCCGATTTGTTGTATAATCTTTCAAAATTGCTTTCTATTTGGAATGAATCTCTAGAAAGTATTTGAATGGATCCTGTGTGAGACAGCTTTCTAATATAACGGAATTATTTACAGAACTGTCTTTGTCAAAGTGAATTAATTAAGGAATGGTTTCACCTTGCCGAAGCCCTTTTAGTTTCTGAATTAAATAAACAAATGGACATAACAAGGAAATTTAAAACGAGTTTGTGATTAATAAACAATTGATAAATCAAATGGTGGTTTTACAAAACTTTATACAAAAGAAATAACTCAATTCAAAATGAAAAAGTAAAAATGTATCTAGTTGAATAGATTGCCTTCAAAATTCTGAAAATATTCCCCCAGAAATGCAATAAATGCTCGATTACATAATACGTTAAATAAAATAGCAGAAAATGATACTTTAAATTTTATTATTTCTATCTATAGGATAATCTAATAAAAATACTTTTGATATAGATATAATGTTGACAAAAAACTGAGTCGCTGATGTAATTCCTTTTTCTTCGTTTTAACCAATAAATATATATTTGGAAATTTTTGAATTAATTTTTTTTTATATAATTCTCTTTTATATAATTAAGATTATTTTTTAAAAAACATACGAAATTCGAAATTTTTTTAGCACAATTCATTTTTTTGCCACTGAAACTTACAGATATCATTGTTTTAGATGACACTATATTATTTTATTGGTATACTATTTATGGTATTTATACTAATTTAATGGTCCAAATAATTGATTTACATCCACTTGCTTAAGCAGTGTGTTATATGACTTGAAATAAAGCTGAAAACATTAAGACATAGGTTATTTTTAATAATAAAAGAAGGATTTTTTTTATAATTTTAGTGCCACAAAAATAAATTACTATGACAAAATTAATCAGATGATTGTAAAGATTCTGACATTCTATATTTTTTGTTTATTGGTTCGCGTTGTAAAAAATTTGATTTACTATGTCACTTAAAATTTTATTCCATCGGAAATACATACCCATGTCTAATAGTTTTGGAATTATTTGCCATGGCGCTGGGGTTATTGAACTTCGCCATCTTCTCTCTTTTTTCTCTAATAAGAAGCCATGTGAAGATGAAGAAAATCCAAATTATGCAAAAGAATTCAGAATATTACAAGAAACGAATTCAAACTTATGAATGCTTAAGTCATTTCAAGTATGTGTTGTTTTCTCTGCCATTTGTGATAGACAAGCCTGTTGGTGAAGCCAGCGATTTTAAGGCGAGAGGACATCTTGTTTTTCAGTAGCTCCATCTTCAGTCAAGAATGCGTCAGAAACCCTTTTTGTTACGAGGCCGACTTCATTCATGCATTTCGTTCACTCATCCACGGGAAGATGACACACCCACATATTCGCTTGCACAACCCCTTTTTACAAAGGGGCTTACTTTCACATACCTATGTAGATAGAACACAGGGGGAGAACAATCATGTTCGAACCAGGATACGAACCCGGGACTGGCTGACTACGGGAAGACGTACTGCCACTAAGCCAGGACTTGTTATTAGCATGTACAAGGACTAGAAATTAGAAATTTTTGAGTTAATACATCATGGCACTCGAAAAATTATTCTCTCCCAAAATGTAAAAGTTTCTTTAATAATTGCTATCATAAATCTCATTACTATTTATTTTACAGAAGAATTGTTTTTTTTTTCTTGGTTTAGAGATATCATACTTATTAAACAATAAAAATTGTAGCCATCGAAAAATTGGTAAAATTTCTTACAGCAACATATTGGAATTTAGTTCATAGTCTTTGCCTATGAATTCAAGATACTTTAGTTCTAAAAGCATCACGTTAATTTAGTACAAAGGGTTGCACTTTGATACCCTATAAATAGGAATATTAGGAGTCCTGTTAGCATTCGAAATCGAAGAGTGAATGCTATTATGTATTCCACGTTCGCCGATTCAGATTGAATTTGTAATTTACCCTCCTGTAGAATCATGATGAGAGTGCTGTTTTGTTTAAAGGAATTTACGTTTGCTTATTTATACTCTTGTTTAAAGACAGATTAGGCACTTATAAATCGAAGTTTTATCATTCTTGGCTTGAATAGCAATGTTATTAAATAATTCATGTTATAAAGTTAATATATAATTAGCATTGCTTTGATTTACTAAATATTTTCTTTTTAGGGCTGTAGTGTAATTTTAATAATTTAAATTAGAAAGGAAAATATTCTTTTTTATTCATATAATATAAACGAATCATCATTTAATTTAATAATTATTTTATGAATATGCTTTTATTAAATCAACTTTTACTACATATAAGATAATTTTTTCCATTAGTTAAAAGAAAATCATAGAATCACTTAAATACTTATAATATTTTAAATCAAAATATGTTTAAAAAATGAAATGATATCAAAGCTCTAAGTATAAATCCATGTTATTTGATCTTAAGCCCTTTATATTAATTTAAAAAAATGCTTGGACTGAAACAAAATGCATAATCCCCAGAAGATTTAATATTTATTATTATATATTCGTATTTAGAGGTTTTCATAAAACCGGGATTTTAAAAATTAAATTCTAACCAATTCTTTAAAGAAGAAACATAATTTATTTCCAAAAAAACATAATAAAATTACAGATTATTAATAAATCATTTGAAGATAGTTGCATTTTCTTCTGTGTCTCTTCAAATATCCTGGAGATGTCTGAAATTTCCATTAATTACTTATAAATATTACTTCATTTCTTATGGGAATTCCTTATCTATGGGAATTATTTATTATTTATGGGAAGCAAAATTCGTAGATTCGTACATTTCGCTTTATGGAGAATTAGAATGAAAATATTAAACAATATCTTGCGTTTACACATTTCCCATATACTACATACAACATGCTCCACAATATTCTGCAATATAATTACTACTATTAATTCACACTCTCCCTATATATATATGTAAATCTAGATAGGGAGAGTTCTTGAATTTTTCATTCGTTAATAAAATACTTTTTATTCAATTACTCAAGTTCAAATAAAAATTTTAAAACTTGTAGTGGATAACACTTGATGTTAATATAATTTTTTCAAATAATAATTCAACAATTAAATAAAATAAAATTAATTTTTTAATAATTTAACGAGAAATTTAGCAGCTTGATACCAACAGGCAGTAGCTCAATCGATAAAATGCAAAGATTTCAGTATTTTTCACGTGAAGGTGAAGAATGCGATTTCAGTTCTTGCAAAAATCATACATTTTTGATATTTAATAATTTTTTTGATTATTGTTTAATAAAAAACAACTAAATAAAATTGCTCGCTCCTGACCAAAGTAAAAATTGAATTTTTTTATTTCAGAAAAAAATTGCAAATTTAATATTACCGAAAATTATGTTTTCAATGGTATTAATTTTTATTAACAAGTTAAAAGTATTTCAATGGGTACAGCTTTTTCAAGTGCTATAGATATTTTCCTGCATTATTACGAGGAAAAAATAATTAAAAATAACTTAATAACTTCTTGGAGATATATTGAGGATTTAATTTTGATTCACTTAGAAAATACCAACATTGTTACAAATTGCTATGTAAAACAATTAATTTTAACAGAAACAAATAAAAATCATCTTGAATTTACTTATCTGGATTTAAGAGTCGAAATTGCTAATGATAAAATAATAGTGGGTATTTAATATAAAAGAGACGAATTCAGCATTAAAAAACTAAACTCTGTAATTATCACTCTAATCTTAGCTCTAAAATTTTCAAAAATTTAATTTTCTCACTATTTAATAAAATTAAAACAATTTGTGATAGCAGAATTTCATTTATAAAAACAACAAATAGTTTTATCAAAAATTTAAACAATAATGATTTTTTCAAAAAAACAAAACAACTGCAATATTAATATTTTAATAAAAAAAGAAATGATGAAATATTAATTTTTAACGTAAAAAATAAAATAAAACAGATGGTGCTCAGAACCTCCATTTATCTTTTTTTTTCTCTGCTAGATACTGTATTCAAATTCGAATAGCAATTAGGATGATTTGGTGAGATTTCTTCGTCTGTTACAGGTTTCTTCTTTCCCTTTTTGTTTTCTTAATTATTGGGTGGAATGTTTTAATTTTTGGTTGAATATTCTTATGTAGTTTCATTTTATTTTATATATTTTTGCTTTATTTGGTGATGTTTTTAGTGTTATTGATTTTTGTGTTTTGTTGTTAAAAAAGGTTTGTCTCTTTTGCCTTAATTTTCAGGGGATTTTCGGATCACGAGGATTTAATAATGTTAGGCACTGTCCGATTTCCTCATAGAAAAAATCCCTTAGTTTGAATCCTTGCTTGAGGATGACTCTTGAAAAATTCTTCAGGCTGCATTTCTTTTCCATTTGTCGTAATTTTGATTAGGTTGTATCCCTTCTTATTTAGCTTATCTTGTTAATTTAGTGAATTTACATTCATCTGTATTTTAGTAGTAGCTACATTAGCGCTCATTAAATACCAGGGTAATTTTTTTTCTTTTTATATTTAAAGCTCGAATCCGAAAGAATTTTTAGTTTCGATTCCAAGTTTTAATTTGTTTTTTTTCCTTTACTTAATTATATTAATTTGGATTTGTTCCATAGGTAGATTTTATTTCATTTAGTTTTTATTTTTGTCGTTTAACACCGAATTAAATTTTATCCGACATATTCAGTTTCGGTTTAATTTTTAATTACTTTGTATATATATATATATATATATAATAAAATTTTTTAAGGATAAACATTTATAAAAATAAACAATAGCTTCAATTAATCCTCGAGAGAATATAGAGAAACACATTATTCATAATAAACAAGGAAATGTCAGAATTATTTTGAGAATAAATGCTTTCTTTTAACATTGAAGAAATGGACAATAACCAAGAGAAGAACCAATAACTGGTGAAAGCAAGTTGTTTTCCCCATATTTATGACCACTAATGCAATTTTTCAGATTTGTTTTAAAGTTATTTTATAAAAATGAAATAGGGAAAAAATTAGAACCAGAAATAAATAAAGCTGTTCTTCGTAATCTAAAATAATATTCATAGAAAATAAATAAGACGAAAGAAATTCTTTGAATGAAGTTTAGATCAAATAATTAAAACAAGTGTTATAAAATAAATAATGGTTAATCTATATAAACATTCAAAATAAAGGATTGAATGGTTTAATTTAGTTCAGACTTAGAAATAGCAATAAGAGAACAAAGTTATATATTTTAGGAAAGTTTTTGGTTCCCAAAAATAAATATGCGTAAAATTAGTATTTTCCTTCAAAATTTTTAGTACGTATTAAAAATTATTCTTAAAAATTATCCTTCGGAATAGCTGATTTAAAATTTGTTATTCATGAAATTCACTTCAAATGTGTTTGAACTACGTTTCGCCGGAATTTATTAGACATTTTTAAGCACCCAGCTATTTTTTCTTCTTTGTAACGTGAAAACCAGTAAAATGTTTTCCAAGTATTCACTGTTTTTCTTTATTTTTATAATTTAGTATAATAGAAGAATGAAAAGATGTGATGAAAACACACAATTCCTATGAATGCGTTGTAGTAAGAATGCATCAGAAATGTTTATAATAGCTTCCAGGTTATTGGGGAAAAAATTAGATCCTCTCATCATGAATAAGTTCAGCTAAAATTACTTCACTTTAGTACATCTTCATTCTTTTTAATAGCAATAAATTAATATTATTAATTTATATAACGGAAAATAAATTATTTTTCCCTCTTTTACATTATGGTGATCAATTTCTGGAAAGTCAGGAAGGAAATTGACTGGATAGAAATATCGTCCCAAAATAGGAATGCCATTTTTCAAATATTTGTGTAATTCATATCTCGATTAATGATCATTAATCACTTTTCATCTTTTATTAAAATTGAGAATACTCTAAAATTCCTATAAGAAATTGTTAAATGCTTTATCAGCTAAATTTAAATTTTAAAACGTTTTAAAAAACTAAATATTAGTTTTAAATAACTAATATTCACACAAATGTAGCTTTTGTTGCGAGGAAATAAATCGAGAAGGAGAAATTCAACTATCGGATCATGGAATCTTTTGTGAAAAGAAAAGGAAATATAACATCTGCATTTGTAATAAAGATTATATTTCCATTATTTTCCATTGGGGTGTGGGAAGAATGATTGCATCTCATTTATAATGTTACAGGAATTCTCTAAAATCCAAGCGCAGAAGTTCAAAAGTCTTATTAACCCTGCACAGGTCACGCGGATTACAGTGAGCCTTTAAGTGAGTTTGATGTTTAAAAAATAATTAAGAAGTGCTTTGTTATGTTTAAAGTTGATTAATTATTTTGGAGTTTTATTTTGATTTGAAAATGGACTACAATTGTAATCCGCGCGACCTTTTACGAGACTTTATAGAGGGCGACCGGTGCAGGGTTAACGCTTTATCCTATACTAATATACATAGTAGCAGAACAAAATGAAACTTACATAAAACATACATACAAGCAGCTATTCAGCTGCTTGCTCAGCAAAAGTTTCGAAGAACTATTTACTGGAGCTCTACTCGAATCCAAATACCTACTACTGACACTACTAATCCTCTTGACTTTGAGCTCCAATTTTTTTTAATTCCTGAGTAAAAACATTCTAGCTTTAAAAATATTACCACATCATCGCTCCTAATTTACATATCGCTAAACTTTCAAACGGATTCAGGGACTCTCTGTTTTGTTGTTCCTATCACCAAATTCACCACCAAGATTATCACCAAGGGTAAGTGTCATTTATTCGACGGCTTATTCGATAGCTATCTGTAAAACGTTCTACTTTATAAAGAAAATACCTAGTGTAAAGTAGAAAAAAAGTAGGAAAATGTATTGATACTGACACACACACACACACACAAATATATTTCGAGAGAGACAAGAAATACGAAACTGATTAATGGAGAGTTTTTCACAAAAATCATTTAAAATTACAATCTGAAATACTTATTTCTTTGAAATTTGTGCAGTGTGCTGTTTCACTTTACAACTTTTCTTTTGAAGCGTGGAGATGATGAAACCACTTCTTATCTTATATGCCTCAGATTGACATCGCTTAATCATCTCTTAGTAGAGAGCATTATTCTTGATAAAATTCCGGTAGGCCCAGTACATCTTAAGCATTGACTATCCTTTAAATGATTAAATTTCTCTTCTGCATACAGTGAACAGAATTCAGTTTTTAATTTAAAAATTACCTCTCATTACTTCTGGATTATTGTTTTTTTTTCCAAACTACTCTGATCATGACATTTTAAATATCTATTTGGAGCAATCAAGTATCTGATTCTGTTGGATCTTGTATTTGTCTTTTACTTAGAATTTGATCTTGAGTTCTTATTCAAAATTCGAACAGTCAAAATCACGTACAGTGTCTCACAAAAGTGATGGGACACTTGTGCTTTACAAAAGGAAAATGTTATAAAATAAATAAATAAACACGTACAAATTTTTTGTGGGTGCATTTCATACTTAAATTTTGTAACAATTATTAGATAACATACATTTTGTCAAAATATTAAAATATTAATTTAATAAAAATGTAATTGTTTAGAACGGAGCAAAAATTAGCTCACATAAGTGATGGGACACCATTAGATATGCAACAAAAATCGTCTGAAATAAGCAATAAAAATATTTTTAGGGGCTTTATTTTTACTCAAAAGCAATTGGCAATAATTTATAAAATCGTCTGCAATATTTCTCTTCAGATTGCTTTGGAATTTTTGTGTTTTTTAGCTCTGTGCAGCCATGAATGCTAAACGAAAAGAAACTTCGTCTGAAGTTCAAAAATTAATTATTAATTTGCATATTGAACGTGGAAAATCTATTAGAGAAACTGCTAAAACAGTTAATTTGAGTCATTCAACAGTTTTCAACATCATTAAACGATATAAAAAGAATCATATGATTCAGGATGAAAGAAGACCTGGCCGACCATCAAAGCTATCTAATGGATTGAAGCGAATTATCGTTCGAATTATTAAAAAAAAACCAAGAATGAGTGCTCCTAAAGTTGCTGTTGATTTACAAGCATTATATGGAGTAATTGTTAACCCTGAGACTATTCGAAGAGTAATTCGATCTGCTGGATATCACGGTAGAGTAGCCAGGAAAAAATACTTCGTAAGTGAAAAGAATAGAAAATTCAGTCTGGCATTCGCAAAATCCTACATAAATAAGAATTCTGATTTCTGGAATAAAGTTATATTTGCTGATGAGAGTAAATTTAATACATTTGGTTCTGACGGTAGAATCTTGGTGTGGAGAAAACCCAGGGAAGAATTTCGTAAAGAGAACTTGGTGCCAACAGTAAAACATGGTGGAGGAGGAGTTATGGTATGGGGGTGTACGTCGTCCGCTGGAGTCGGTAATCTTGTTTTTATTGACAGTATAAGGGATCAGTACAAGTATATCGACATTTTAAAGCAAAATTTGAAATCTTCAGCACGAAAATTGAACCTTCATAACGATTTTAAATTCTACCAGGATAATGATCCCAAGCACATTGCTTTGAACGTTAGACTCTGGTTGCTGTATAACTGTCCTGAAATGATAAAAACACCACCACAATCTCCTGACTTAAATCCCATAGAGAATATTTGGCAAGAATTGGAATCAAGAATTCGCAAACACACCATTTCTTCAAAACAACAATTAAAATCGGGGCTTCAAGAAGAATGGGGTAAAATCACTCCAGAAATCACAGAAAAATTAGTCAAATCCATCCCAAGAAGATAAAATTATGTTTTAAAAGTAAAAAGAAATCCAACAAAATATTAGAACCTTTTAAAAAGCAAAATTTTTGGATAAATATTTGAGGGAAAAGTAAGCGTCCCATCACTTATGTGAGCCATTTTTGTGCTCCTTTCTAAATAACTGTATAATTTATTTAATTTATTTTAATATTTTGAGAAAATTTATATGATGTAATAATCGTTACTAACTTTAAATATAAAAAACACACTAAAATTTTTTGTACATGTTTATTTATTTATTTTATTACATTTTTCTTTTGTAAAGCACAAGTGTCCCATCACTTTTGTGAGACACTGTATTATAAATACTATAATATTAAAAGAAGTTGAAATAAAATTCAAGTCTTTTAACTATATTGGAATGAGTTAGTTTAGTTTAGTTACATTAACGTCCCGTTTTAAAGCAACATGAGATCTATTTTGGGACGAGCCTCGTAATTTTGAGCCCCAGTCAGATGACGAGGACGACACCTGAACTAGCATCCCCCTCTCCTCACCACGCCACACCAGCGGGAGGACGTTTGGCTTGACAGATGTAACGTGTAAGAGACCCCCTCACACGACGGCTCTTCGGTAGAATAGAGTCTCGAACCTGAAACCCTCTGGTTCAGGAGCCGCCATATTGGAAGGATAAGTGTCATTCAATTAACTTATCTCAAGTATTTCATACTTGTATTTTCTCAAGTATGCATATTAATTTATCTCAAGTATTAACTGCTTTCATAAATTCTAAATATGTAGAGTAAAAATGCTTTAGTCACCAAATAGCCATTCAGTCTCAAAGTGGAAGACTAATCTAATCAAACTCGTTTGTTTCATTAAGCACTAAAACTAATTTAATCAAAAGTAAACACATAATATTTTGTTCATGATCATTAAATTAATTATATTGACACAGAAAATTACCTCGCCAAGTTGAAGTTATTTCCCGCTTTATAATTTTATTCATTGTTCACATTATCAGATTTTGTACAATTCCGAAGAATTTGAAAGGAAAGAGCAACGACAATGATTAAATTGAGTAAAGTTATTGATAAAGGCAGTAATTCAGAGTGACTTGAAAGACAGGGTAATTCTGTTTCGACTTCAAACAAATTAGTTACATCCTTTAATATGATTAAATATAAATTGGTTAGAGCTTATACAGGCTATATGGATTAACACCTAACATAGTTATACGTTATTTTATTACCCTTTAGAAATATTATCGCTAGTTTAAAATATATTTTTTATTTTAGATCATTAAAGTATCAATACATCAGGCTTTATAAGGGAACATGAAATGACTATTATATAATATAGATGGTTTATGGTATAAGCAATATTTAAAACACCAGGCTTCTATCGTCGTCCATTTTAAAAATACAAATATCTCTAACAATTTTTCATTGATTGCATTTTTCATTATTGGGTCCTGAAATTGTATGGAATAATAATCTATTGGTTGGTATTCCTTGTATATATTTTTTTTATTCCTTGTATTTACACCTTATTTGAAGAAAAAAGTCGTTTGGAAAAAAAAAATATAGAATAATAATCTATTGGTTTGTATTCCTTGTATATTTTTTGTATTCCTTGTATTTACACCTTATTTGAAGAAAAAAGTCGTTTGGAAAAAGCGACACTAAGAATTCTTGGTAAAGTCAATCAGTCTTAACGTGTAAGATAATGTATATATATATATATATATATAT
>JAPMOQ010018920.1:5772434-5808926 GCA_026543055.1 Argiope trifasciata
ACACCTTATTTGAAGAAAAAAGTCGTTTGGAAAAAAAAAATATAAAAATATATTCTAATGTTTATTATTCTTTATGTATAAGATAATATATATATATATATATATATATATATTGAAAATTTTTAAAAGCATTTTAGATAAACACATAATATAATATGAGCATTTTAATAAAACAGATTTTTGCCTCAAAATATTCAGAATTCAACAATGAAATTTTTTGTAATATCATAGAAAGAACTTGTCAATATCTAATTGCACGTCTTTTGGCTTTTATAATAGTCTTTAAATGTTGTGGTATCAATTCGATCAATTTTTGGTGGTATCTGCAGATATTTTACTTCATTCTTCTTGCAACAATTTTTTTATATGGAATTTGTTTCTATTTTATTTTTGGACCATTGTTTCGAATGTGGCCCTCAAATATTCAATGACATTGATACGGGTGTAATGTGATGATGAGTGTGGCAGCTGTTTACAATGAAAAAGACACCGCACTTTGACTTTACGCGCATTCTGATTGTAGTCATAGTCCTCCTGCAAATATAAAACTTCAATCTATATCCTAATTTTTGGCCCTTTCTTTTAAATTACTATGACCATGGAACATGTGATACCGAATTGCTGCAACCATCGAACTTGATAAAGAAATTTCTCATATTATAGACAGAAGTGTAAGTGCTGAAACTGTATAAAACATAAGTAGACATGTTGGATATAAAAGTCGGATAATTAGAGATAAACAGTTCATAAGCCTGAAAATTCAGAAAACTCAATTGAAGCTTGCAAAACTCATCAATTGAAGACCAATAACTTCTGGAAGAAAGCTTCATTTAGTGATGAAAGAAAACAACAATGGGAAATGATTGCCGTCGCACTGTATGTAAAAATCCTAAAACGGATCCAAAAAAATTACGTCCTGCAGTTATGCACAGAACGGACTCTGTCATTATTAGGATTGTATATTTTCATCTGGGAAAGGACATTTAGTTTTTACAGATGACGTTATAAACCATAGGGTTTACTTAAATATACTTCGCAGCAATCTAAAGAAAATTGCTAAACATTTGGTTTTAGATGGAAATTTCATTTTTCAGGAGGCCAATGACCGCAATAATATTGCGCATAATGTCAAAATGTGGTATATTTTTCTTTGTAAATGGCTGTCCCACTCACCATCACATTATACCAAAATCAATGTCATTGAATATCTTTGAGCCACACAATGTTCCAAAAACACACAATTGGAAACAAATCCAATTTAAAACAAGTGTTGCTAAACGAATAGGGTAAAATATCTTTAGTTAAAAATGCTAAAATTATAAATATTATTGAAATCTGAAATGCATTTCCCCCTTCATCAATTAGATGTGACCATGAGCAAAAATTATCCTTGAGACCAGATTATTTTGTTTTTACCTAGGTATTAAAGATGATATTTTAGCCATGATGTATTTAAAATTTTATGATTTGTTATAAAGTAAATACGATTAATGTTGACTTGAAATTAATTAAGCTAGAGTTATTTGAGATCAAAAAATTATTTTTAAATCGAGTTACATAAATTAGGTGAGGTTGGGAATAATTCCCGGTTACAAGAATGTATAAATGATTAGATATAGGTTTGGAAATCTTAAAGTGTTTAAAATAATTTTTACAATGTAAAAATATCATCAAAACAATCTCTTATAAATATATATAGTTTTCTGTGATAATTTTTTAAACTTATAAATCATTGCCTGGTCACGGACCTAGGATAAATTGACTGCAGCCTTTAGCCCATACGGAAGTTTGTAATCGATAAAAAGTCAAAAATCACTTAATTATTTACGTATCCATTTAAATTCAATATCACTTGATATCAAAATATATGATTCTTTAAATTATTAACAACTCTTTACAACAGTTTTGAGATCATGAAAAAATTAATGATATATGAACTGTGATTTCAAACTCAGCTGCATTAAAATTGGCTATGCAAGCCAATATGTATTTTGGCACCAAATTTCTCGAACAACTATTTTTAATTACAGAAAATAGGCTCCGACGATTTTTTTACAAGCTTTCTTACAGTTGTAAGGAAGCCTATTGAACAAAATGTTTGAACATTATAAATATAGTGTCTTAGTTAAAGTAGGTAAAATCGAAAATGCAATTTTTTTTTAAATAAAAGGCCATTATCAGCCATTAATCTGAGGTAGATGTTCTGTTTTAAGTTTACTTTATTTAAGTGTGCAGGAATGCGCATTGTCTGCAATTATGGAATAATATCTAAAGAAATATTGCAGAAAATGGCATTAAATTTTTTTTCTCTAACAATGAATGTGTTTGAACTATAATTATATAAATTCTGAGTTACAGAGGCAGAACTTTAAATGCGGGCTGCTACTGATTACCTATGGTTATCTATATTACTGATTACCTATGATTATCTATGTTAATGATTACCTATGATTATCTATGTTACTGATTACTTATGATTATCTATGTTACTGATTACATATGATTATCTATGTTATTGATTAACTATGTTACCTATGACTATCTATGTTATTGATTACTTATGTTACCTATGACTATCTATGTTATTGATTAACTATGTTACCTATGACTATCTATGTTATTGATTAACTATGTTACCTATGACTATCTATGTTATTGATTATCTATGTTACTGATTGCCTATGTTACCTGACACTATCTATGCTATTGATTACGTAAGTTACCTATTACTTGTCGTTTTCCGTGATAAACAGTTATTTCCGGAAGAAAATTCCGAAAGTAAGCACTTGATAAAACATTAAAATGATTTGCATTTTATTATCACAATTATAACTAGCATCAAAACTAATGTAAATTGTGTTTTTTTTTTTTTTGGATTTTTAGCAATTCAGAAAAATGCACAGCGATTAAATTAGTTTTGTACAAAGTATGATTTTGTAAAGCTATAGAATAGTGCCAAAATTAACTGTGTACAATGATAATCAGTGATCGATTGAGGAAAATAATCAAAATCTGATTAAGTTTTCAAATAAATACATTTTTTAATAAAAGTGTGTAATATATACATTCATACCATTGAAAGAATTTCGGAAATAGCTCCTGATAAACAGGTCCTACTGTTGACAGACACTTCGTTTCCAAACATATTTTCATTATTATTATTAAAGATAAAGGGATAAATTACTGTTAAATTTTTTCTGGTGGTGTAGGCAATGAATATTCGAAAATTCTGGAAGATTTATAATTATCTGATAAAATGAATCCACAGATAGTAAACACTAAAGTTGAATTATAAAACAGGACTTTAAAAGAAATGAAATCAAATAGTCAAAAAGTATGATTAAAGCCTCTCGACACTTTACCCACAATTAAATGAATGTAGTATTCTATTCTCAAATATATTTATAATCTACTCATTTCAAACATTCATTTAAAATCATTATTATCTCTTTACATTGTTTTCACATTAAAATCAAACTACTGTTTTATTTTACCATCTAACAACGAAGCTATTGAACTGCTCTATTTCTTAACCCTATCTCTTTTCACACATCGTAAAAAATCATTCAAACCTCAGATGTTTTTATTTACTTTCAATAGAAAAACAGGAAACGAAACAGCCTTCGAGAAGAGGAAATCTCAAAGGGATCAGACTTTGATTTTTAAACGAAGTACACTTTGTAGTAGAAGTATTCTGAAGTTCATCGGTTTTGTTGCCTTTTTCTCTGCCGATTATTTTTCTTTTTCCTCTCCTTTTCTTATTTTCTAGAGATTCGGAAAAAGATGGGATCAGGAGATTTGTCGGATTTACACTGAACTCTGAACGATCGTGCATTCTTAATACATTCCACTGATTCTTTAAAAGCTGTTACCAACAGTATGGATTACAAACGCATATTTCAGGATGGGCATTTGGGTAAATGCAAATATTTACTACTTCTACATTTTGCTAAGTTTCTTATTCGAAAGATTTATGGATAAAAATCGTTAAAAGAGTCCAAAAAGAGAAAAAAACTGATATCAGTTTTTAAAAATATTTGTTTGTAGGTTGATATAATATCTGGCAATTACTAAAGAAAATTTTACTTTATAATGCATAACAGTTTGATATCGCTTGTAATAATGCTTACTTTAAATACTCTAAAATTAATTTTATATCCAATTAGAAAGTCTTTATCGAGAAATTTGTATTTCTGGTATCTTTATTGAATTAAACTAATGCAAACAGCCAATAATAATAAAATATAATTCAAATACGTTAGTGCTGAAAGTTTTATTTTAAATAAGATAATATAACTTAGAGCATAAATACTGCATTTCAAATGCTGTATTAAATATATTCATTTAGAACTTAATTTGAACTTTAAATGATATAACATGTAAAGGATTTATTATTATTATTTAAATCCTTACGCATTATTTTATTTATTTTATTTAAATCTGAATAAGTTTGCTTTTGAAGGAATTGGTAAGCATTAAATATACTGATATTTTAAACAACCAGAATGTTTCATCATTCTTTTGTAGTAACGCACTAACTCTAAAATATGTACTTTTATAAAATATTTCAATTTGAATCGATTTACTTGATTTCTTACCTTATTGCACTTATTGAATAATTCTCGGATGGTATAGAAATTGAAAGGAATTCTGGAAATAAATGTTTGGAAAATATATCATTGAAGTATGTACAGTTTTATGTTACCCCGTAAAAAGATTCATATTTCGTAAAAAATTATTCATATCTTTCGGTTGATACTTTGAACAATTTCTTTACATACTAGATGCTAAGTTATTTTATCAACTCATAATTCAATATGAAAATATTGTTACCTAACAGCATATTACTAAGACCTATTTTACATTTTAAATATTTTAAAGAATAGTCAACTCATTTAAGTTGAGAATTTTATCTGACAAAATCTGAATAAACATATTTAGTAATATGAAAAATGCAATGTCCATCATGAATGAAATGAAAATTTACGGGGAAATTTAAATTACTATTTTCTTAATATGTACTATTTTTAAATAAAAGTTTAAGCATTAATAATAAATAAAAATTATTGCTTCTCTAAACTAACTGCTATTTTTTAAATATAATTAAAATTAATTTAATGTTTATTCTTACTAAAAATACATCAGTTTATCAGGATGTTTAGAAAAATGTAGAGGGTTGAGATTTTTCCAGTTAATCATAATGAACATTGATTCACTTAATACTTTGGATCAGACAAATTATTTGAAAAATTCGTAGGTAAGCCAAAAAAAAAATATTATTAATCTTATTATTCTGTTCGAATCTATTTGACAAGAAATGTTTTAAACTGTCTTTGAAAAACGATAGTATGAAGTTATTTTATAGCTTTGTTAATGGAGACGTTATTCCTCTGGAAAAAAAAATCCTTTTTTTTATATATTTTTTTATTTATCAAATTAAATCAATGTATCGTTCAAGTCAATAAGATCTGACGCTTTTTTCCATAAAAGTTCGCACTTCTTACTTATAATTTAGCTAGGAAAAAAAAATCCTATTTAAATATTCGTTTGAATAATAAACAAGTATTTTCTTATAAAATATGTGCAAATATATATTTTCCTTTTCTGAAAAGACTCCTATTCTGATTTTTTTTTTAATTCAGCAAAAATGTTTTTTTTTAATTTTTATAAAATGTTACTATAGGTAAAATTACTTTTTTTTTCATTGCTGGTGATAAGGATAATTAAATATAGAATACTTACAGGATACTTAAATACAGAATTAAATTATTGCATTTATGTAATGCTAAAACTTTTTTTTAATTTCAAAGGTACATATTTACAGTTTAAAATAAACAGTGACAAAAAAAAGAAAAAAAAATAAGTCAAGAGATCTGTTAATGAGTTAACACATGAACTTAAGAAAGTGCAATAATGCATGTAGTAACTTCATTTTTTTTCAAAACATCAAGTTCTTTTATAATGAAATTTTAATTTTATTTACTTTTCAAATAATACCAAAAACTTCCTTACATAAAGACAAATAGATAAAAAAGCTGAAATTTTAATGTAATTTATGTGTCTGGCATTACTAATAGTATAAATAATGAGTCTTATGAAGAAAACGTATCTCGATAAATAGTTTAATTACAGATAGTGGAAAAATGCAGATATATTATATTTTATTACCTGTAATGGAGCTGTGGATACTCTTACTGAATGTTTAAACGTTTATAAAATTAGGGATTTGTTAAATAAAAAGTAATTAAATAAAAGTAATAACTATTTATAAAATTCTTTTTATAAATAAAAAGAAAACTAATCATAAATCTTATACTTTAAAATATGCTTTCTTTGGTGAGTTTTCCTTACAATGCATTATTCTCTGGACATTAATATATATCAAAGGGTCCAAAAACATGCTACTTAACAGAAGGTAGATTTTAGAAGCATTAACCAGAATGAAAAACTTTAATCTCGATAGATCTCCTCGAAAATCGTAATATTCTTGAAATATTACAGGATAAAAGGCACAATGATTTATCACCAACTTACACTGTTGATTTGCAATTGTTAAAATAATTTTTCGAGTTTTCGTTCCATCAAATATTGATAATAAATGAAAAAAATTAAGAGTTATAGAAAATATACCAGCAAATTAAATGTAGCATGTATTTACCCTTTTATTATACATCAAGGGAATAAATTTTTATTTAAATCTTATTTCTTTTTTGTTTTAGATACACAAGCATGACACACAATTCATTATACATATTCTATTAAAAAATTCTTATTTATTTCAAAATATATTATTTTTCTAATCTAATGGAACAAATCTAATCTAAGGGAACTAATCTAATCTATTTTTCTAATCTAAGGGAAAAAATAAGTTCCTGATGATAACATTAAAGGGTCACATTGATCTGCATGTTATATTCGTAAAGTAAATGCTAATACAAAACCGTACTAAATTTTTTCTACAGATTTAATTGAAATATTTCGAATAAATTATTTTTAAAAAATATTTCTTTTGAATCTCTTTATCTTAGTTTACAATATTAAGTCTGAACAAGTTTATTCAATTCTGCCCAATAATATACTGCACCTATGAAAGTTATATTCTGAAAGGAAATTTGTTGCTATTTCCTTTCTGAAGTAAAATTTAAGTAGTGAAATGACTGACAGTAACTTGCTAATTGGTTTGATGGAAAAAAAAACAAAACGTTTTAGCTCGAAACTTTAATTGAAATTGCGTCCAAAAGGAATGAAAAAAGAAAATTTCTCAAGAATGTAGAAAGAACAAATTAGGTTGTAGAAAGTGAAGTGAAAAATGTTGAACAAATTTGTTTCTGTAAGGTGTAATAAGGAAGGCATTTCTCAAAAGAGAAAAGATTATCTGGTCGAAAAATATGTATCTCATTTGAAGAAAATATTTTTAGAAAAGACTGATTGTCTTGATTTTTGCATAGTTTTAAAATAATTTGCAAAAATAAAGTGAACTGTCTATTTTTAAATGCTTTTTTTATTTCTCAAAAGAGTATATTAAAAGTTTTATTAAGAGAATAAATTAGTAAAAAAGCTGATACGGTTTTCTAGGAACTGTAGTTTGCCTTAAATTAATCTAAGTCACTCCTAAATGCCTTAAGCCATTCCATAACCTTCTACAGCCCGTCTACGTAATCTATTTTATAAAAAAATATCGGACTACTTATATATATAATAAAAATGAGAATATTTCTCAAATTTTAAAAACAAATATGAAAGGCTTTCCAAATTGTCTCACTATTTTCTTTTTATTTTTTTTTACATGAGATATATACAACCCAAGTAATATTTCATAATTTATAATATTTTCAAAAGAACATAACAATGAGGATATTGTTTATGGTATATAACAGAATTTTTGTCTGTTAGTATGATCGCATAAAAATAATCCAAACAAAACAGAAAAAAAATTATAATACTGATAAACCATTTAGAATAACTTTTTTTTACAGATCAATGAGAATTGTTCTGAAAGAATAAAGGAAACAGAAGGTTAAATAAAATCATTGACAAAGAAAAGGATTTAGTAATTCTGTCAAATAAAAAAAAATGAGTATTCTGTTTTTTAATATAAAAAAATTGTTAAAGAAACATTGTGCGTTATATCTTTATTCTGCACATTAAGCCCAACATATTAATAGCTTATAAAATTTCAAAATAGCTATTGACCTTTTCTATTTACTTAATAAAGTAATATAATTTTTGTAATTTTGCTGCAAAAAAGCAAAAAAAAAAAAGAAAAGAAATAGAATAGCAATAAAAATATTTCATAATTTATAATATTTTCAAAAGAACATAACAATAAGGATATTGTTTATGGTATATAACAAAATTTTTGTCTGTTAGTATGAACGCATAAAAATAATCCAAACAAAACAGAAAGAAATTTATAATACTGATAAACCATTTAGAATAACTTTTTTTACAGATCAATGAGAATTGTTCTGAAAGAATAAAGGAAACAGAAGGTTAAATAAAATCATTGTCAAAGAAAAGGATTTAGTAATTCTGTCAAATAAAAAAAATAAAGAAATAGAATAGCAATAAAAAATACTAAATAACAAACAAATTTGTGTTTTGATATTAGCAATACATATGTAATAATTGCTAATATATTGGCAATACATATTTACATATGTATTGCCAATAAAATAACTTTCATACAAAATACCGTGTATAAACCAATTTTATGTTATACAAGTTGTCTGGTAATGATAATTTTGAGATGATGTTATTATATTAATACATAATTATTATTACATTAAGTTATATTATTTCAATAAATTCCTAGTAAATGCATTTTTTTTGTCGTGTCCGTGTTTCCAAGGAAATGAGGTGCAGTAGCTTCTGAGGGTAAAGACCCCTGAGCACTCAGAGGGCTGAACTCTGACTTGTGGCTCACACACATGACACAACCCTTTTTAGTGGGCGATCGAACTCATTCAACCGCAAGTCAGAATTTAGATCCAAATCATAGACCGATTCAGTACCCCCAGAGGTATCGTTTTGTTACGGGAACTTGGAGGACTTTGAAACCACGACCTATTTAACGTGCCCCAGCTACCATTAGCCAACACGGCTGTCTTTGGCCGAGACGAGGACAGAACCTGCGACCTTTCGGTTACGAGACTGACGCTCTACCAATCAGACTACCGCGGCAGTAAATGCATTCAATTTCACTTATGCTTGAATAGTCGGAAAATAAAACAAATACAGAAAATCAGAATTTGGAATACCATCATAAAACTATCCTTGCAATGGATAGAACATTCAAAACACTGTAGAGATTCGCAGAAAAAAAACGTAATGCCTATCTTAAATAAGCCAAATTCGTATCGGTATTTAATTAATGAATAAGAAACGTATTTAATTAAGTACAGAAAGCTAATGGAGATTTCTATTTAAAAATATAATTACAGAACACATTATTTTAACTGAATGAATTTTTTGACCAATTAAAATTTCAATTTCTTAATTGTCAGATATTTCATTTTGGTTTAGAATCTAAGTTTGTGTTTGTTTATCTGATACTCTGTAAAATTAGGATAAAATAATTTCCGAATATTGTGCAGAAGCCTCCAAGATACCATAATTATGTATATTTGCCTTGTATAGCCCAATGCAATAGAAAGAAAATCCAAATCTTGTTCTTCATCATTTGTAAGTAGGTATTACATGAATCTTAGGAAACTCTGACTCTCAGTTTCCTAGCCGACTTTGATCTTAGTACTGAATTTCGAAGTTATAGATAAATTATTCAGTGTTGAAGATGTCAGTATGGTTTGAAATTGCATGTACATTTCATAGCTTAAATTGTTTTGGATAAAAAGATTCTTATATCACATTTTTGTTTGTCTCTTTGTCTTCCCATGATACACTAAGCTAAGAAAAAAAGGCATTTAAGGCCTCTGATTATTTATAATAGAAATTTTCTCAATTTCTGTTAAGTAATTTATTAAATTATTTAAGAAATAGCTTTCTAAAAAGTGTACAGGTTCGTACAAATGCATAGAAACCTAATATATAAATCTACATAAGATATTTTAATGTATTGAATAACAAGATATGTTGATGTTTTAATATCAAATAATTTAAAATCTTTTTTCAATTCCTATCATTTTATGGAATTCAATGTAGCAATGTAATAATTGGATGTAAGGAAGAATTTCGTCTTTTAAGCGGTATTTTGTCATGTTTTGTATCATAAAATTCCATTTATTGAATGAAATTTCTGAAAGAACTTATATTTTTAAATTGAACAATAAATTTATGACGCAAAGCGATTAATACTGAAATTCTTTTAGAGAATTAAAAGGAAGAAAATTACGATTAAAAATATCATACTTTTTAGAATTAAATACTATGGAGAACAGAATGAAAATCCTAAGCGAATTTTTCTTTAAGTTAACAATTTTTTTGTTATTTGCAATGTTATGAAAATTAGACTAACTAGATTTGCAACACTAGATTTTTATTACCCTTAATGTAAATGGAGCAGAGATTGAAGATTTCACTTCCGAGTAAGATTTATATTTTGATAGCAAATATGTATAATTTAGAATATAAACACACGCTCACATTTACTTTTTTCAATTATGGAATTTGAAATAATTTTTACCTTTTCTTCTTAAAGGGGATGTAAAATATTTCACACTTGGAAATATTGAAATATTTCACAATTTTGCTTTCTTTATTATTGAGCATTTTATTTCATGCATGATCATCATTTCATTATTTTTGAAACCTTATTTATAATAAGGATATGCTTTAAAGATATGCGATTTAATAAACAATATTAATATTTCATAATGTTGGTGTCATCAAATATTAACAGCAGAATAATTAGAATATGAAGCTCCATAATGTTTATAAAAGTGGTTTCAAAAGTAATGGGTACAAAGTATAAAATTTTAAAATATTTTTTGCTTGAAGATTTCATATAATATTTCATAGTAATTTTTTAAATAAATTCAAATTTAGTTTCTAGATTATAAGAATAAAGAAAAGTGCTAATCGTAAAAACAAATATGCAATGTATAATAAAAATCTTTGAAATATATAGAAAATTCAAATATAAAAATTAGGAAACTGGTCAAAACGTATATTCCTTAGCAAGATAGCTAGTATTTAAACTGAGCAGAAGTAAAAAAAAAAAATCTTATAAAAGAATAAATTCAATTTGACCCAAATTGTAAATTAAGCCAATTTTGAAGCAAACATACATTTTAAAAAAAGATTTATCCGGTGAAAAGTCTTTGAATTGGAAAAAACATGAAGTTCTTTTACTTCTATTTTTTCGCGAAGAAAAGTGAGTTCGCATTGATAAAAATAAGTTTTAAGGAAGAAAAAAATTACATTTTTTAAAAAAACTGAAGTCCCTTTTTCTACTATATAAAGAAATTATATAAAAACTCTTTTAGCTTTATATGGTAGATTTTATTTATTTATTTCTCGTTATAAGTGTTTTATAAGATTTTATATCAATGTTTCTGACATGATCAACAAAATTATTTAAAAAAAACCGCTTGCTTAATTGGTGAAAGGTATGGTAAAATGATTGAATTTAAAGAAGGAGCACGCATAAAATACGATTTATTCTAAAAGTGTTTTTTCCGCTCTCCATTTAACTAAAAATTAAAGAAACGTTTTTAATTACCACGTTTGAAATCCAATTGCAAAGTAATATTGAGCTAATGATAGCCAGTTCTTTTTCTTTGAACACTTTTATATTAGATTATCAAGGTGTTAAAAATGTCGTTTAATTTAAAAACGCATAAACATGAATCTTCCAGAATGTATCAAGTGATCAGCTGTCTTTGAAACTACCAATATTTTAAAGAATTGTCCAGTGTCTTGCAAAATCAACAATTTAATTTTATACCAATCCTGACCTTTTATTTTTATTTAATTTTGATTAATAATGGCCAATTCAGAGGTTAACTATATTATGAAACTCAGTACATTTCATATAATGTCTATAAACTATGGAAAAGCGAGATTGTATAAGAAAAAATAATTTGTGCCACTTTTATAAGGAAAGAAAAGGCATAAAAATTAAAAATAATCATAATTTAAAGATATAATTCATTTCGGAAAATAAAAGAAAATTATAGGAAAATAATTATAAGATAATTATTAATAATTATAAGAAAATTATATTAAAATGTGCAAATAATACAAAACAACATAAGTTTATGGTCAAATGAGACTAATTTAAAAATAATAATCTTATTAATTTAATAAAAGTTTCTTTTATGAATTCTTAATAAGGTATTAATTCACATCTCATAGTAATATATGAATAGAAGAAGTAACTAGGAATTCAAAGCTTTGAAACATTTACATTTTCAAAAATTCGAGTTATTTAATGGAAATTCTATGAGTGAAGTATACGCATATAGGAAAATCTGAATCAATAAATAATGATTTTCATGTTTAAAAGTTTACTTTTATTAACATTTATTAATTCTATCAAGCAGAAATTTATTAATTCCATTAATTTTGTAATTCCATTTAATAAAATATTCTATCTTAGTTAAATTACATCACGAATTTCAGCCTTAATTTGATTTACATAACTTTAAATGGCCAAAGCATTATAAATTTAAACTAATTACAAGAAATATAGAATTACTGAATATTTTTAAGAACATTTGCAGTAACATCAATAAAACTTCGAAATTTTAATGAACGGCGCTAAAGTAATGTACATTTTCAATAATTAACGTATCAATAATGGTGGAAGAATAAAAATATTCAATTTATATGTATATTTTCATGTATTTGTCAACTCTATTAAAACCGAATGCCTTCCATATTTAAAATTGTTTAATTTTTTCACGAATCCATCATTTCATGAATTAACTAAATTTGGAATAAGGTACGTTTTTCTTAACATTCAAATTTAGCCTCATTTTAAAATGTGTCTGTCTCGTACATCACAGAATATTTTTTTAGTCAGATAGAGGAACACAACTGAAAAGTTTTCAAAGCAGAAAGCAGCCAAAATATAATTTACTCTTACATGGAACAAAAAATGATTAAAATAGCTCTTAGCTTCTAAACAAATAGAGACATTTTGGAAAAGCTATTTCTATTTAATTTTCTTTTTTCACTTCCTTGAATATGCTATTTATTCCTTTTTTTTAGTGAAATTTTCTGTCTTTACACCCTTTCTTGGACAGAATATTTCTGTAGAGTTTAGACTCGATCACTAATCCTTGTCACGTTTTTCTCCTTTAAAAGCGCAATTTTTTACGGATAATATTTTTTACTCCATTAGAATTTAAAAAAAATTAAAAAAATTAATTCAAAAAGTTTCATGTGTGAAATTAAGCTTTATTTTACATTAAGAAGCATCACGTTTAAATGTGTTAGATGGATGCTGCATTTGTCGCTGCTCTAGCATTATTATTATTATCATTTAAAATTCTCGATGTATACACTTTTTGTGTACCAACACGCACATCACAATGATTCACAATTGTAATCTGTACAAAATTATCAGTGGAAGAAATTTCGAATATAAATGACGCATTCAAAAATGCAAAGAAAAATGAGGGAAATGAGAACATTCACAAATATAAACAAAAAATTCAAGAAAATTGATCACATATTAACTGAAACATACAGCAAATGATGTTTTACAATTGGAGAAGAATGGTCAAAAATAAAAATGAAATATTCAAAATACAAATACAAGAATCAATTAAATATAAATGCAAAAATATGCATGCAAATATATAGAAATAAATTCTAAATAATACGGGGAAATAACTAATAATATATGTACGAAAAGAAATGAAATATGATTTGTTTATTATTTGGCGGGTATCGATATTGTGTGCTGTTTATAAATATTGCATTTGTCGAACAATCCGACTTCGAAATTTTAAGGAATTTCCCCGTTTTCAATATTTTAAGTTCGAGAAAGCATCGTTGGAATTATATCATTGAATTTATATGCATGCATACATACATAGATACATGATGAGCGGAAGAATTCTAGAAAATGAAAACTAGTATGTAGTCATTACTATGAATCTTTCAGTTTGCGAGAAATTTTAAACGAAATTCATTAAAATGAAGAGATAGATTAAAGTATTGCATCCATCCCTTCAAGGAATTAAGAGATAATGATAACTCAAATTTAGTTTCTTGCTTGGATTTATATCTGTTAATAAAATTTTTCATCAAAATCGATAGCATTTTGATTGTTTGCTTGTCTTTGAATATATAAATTTATGTGAATATAACAACTAAACAACACCAAAAATTGAAGGAATTAATTTTGTTATGAAGAATCATTCGTTTTGAAAGTAAAGCAATAGAAAATTTTGACTAAAATAGCTTAACAGAAATCAAAATTGCCTACTCCATACACGAAATAGTCTTTTTATAAAACACGGATGAATCAAGGGAAAATACTTGTTTGTTAAGAATTCATTTCACTTGTACATTTAAAAGTATTCTATGAAGCTCTGATTTTTGAAGTAATTAGACATTTTAGATTTTAATTCGCCTCAGACTAAAACAAAATAAATTATTGAAAAGAATATTGAAAGATTTTGCAAAATTTATGTTTAAAGAAAGAAATTGGCATAAAAGTTTCCGAAGTATTTGTGCATTAAAATACTTAAAAATTTCTACTTTCTATATGCATGCGAGGCAGGAACGATATGTTGTTTATTTTATCATTGTGAGCACCATAAGTATTATCTTTTCATGAGCATTCTCTTTCGAAAAAACAATTATATTAAAAAAGCGGGAGTGGCCTTTCTCGTACACATGCGAAGAAATGTGCTGATGCATTAAAAGCCTCATATTATTATCGAACAATAGTTACGATAATAGGTGAAATGCGTTTAGAATAACTGTTGCAATAATTGTCCTATAGTTAACTTCTTTACCCCCATTTAAAATATAAACGTTGTTTCCGATTAAAATTAACTTTTTCTAAATAGCATAAATATTTTATATATGAATATTATTTAAAAATAATAAAAATCTGGTCTTTTTGCTCATATTTAATAAAATATCTTTACACACTAGCATCCTTAAAGTGTTCTAATTTCCTTCTTTTATAATGAATAGAGCAATAGAATTCCGAATAAATAATTTCAGACCATTTAAATTAATTTTCAAAGGAAAATACATGCTTAATAAATGTTATTTCCTGCAGTAACATGTTGATTGGGCTAACATAATGAAACAGAAAACTTCAAAACAAATCTTCAACAGATCTAATTGCAGAATTTATTTATTTATTTTGAATTAATGTTTCATGAATATTTTGCTAAGTACAAGAATAAAATAGGAAATCATAAACATCTTTGCTGATTCAATCTATATAGAATATGTCTCATTACATTTTTTGGATCTAAATGGAAATATGTGACTATTCAAAAAGTTTAGAAATTAATTATTAGATCAAATTTAAAATAGACATTCTATTTATTCGGGCTTGATGAGTTCAAGAGCGAAATGCTAAAAGCAGTTTCTATAAAGACAAATACAACTTTAGCAATCGAATCAGATAAATATGCATTTTCTGAAATAATACAAAAGATATGCACTGAATTAAAAAAAGCAACATATTAAAAGCCTGCAAATTCATACATGATTCATATTTTCAATATAGTTTTGGCAGTTACTATTTATGTTTATTTCATGTGAAATGATTAAAATGATTAGATGAAATATTTAGATTGAGATCTCGATTGTTTGGAAAGATAAATTATTAAAAATGTCCATATAAAAAAAACTAAATTCTTTGCATTTTTCCTTTGAAGCAGTTTCTTTTTTTTAAAAAAAAAATACTAATTACAATAGAAAATGGTTTTCGGTAAAACTGATTTCGTATTATTAATCCAACTGTGTTCAAAGTTTTCTTAAGATTCTTCTCGTTTTAATGAAATTCTAGAATTAATTTTGAAATTCAGATAGTATTTCGATTGATTCAATTATTTATTAATCCATTTAATTAAAAAATTGCAACCAGAAAAAGTTTTTGTTGGAAAAATTAATTTAGTTTTTAAAAGAATTATTTAATTTGTTTACTTTCACCCACAATGGTCGAAATATCATGAGAATACTAATTATAAAAACACTTGCTTTCCTGAAATTTTATTATTTTAAATTTCCAGGATATTAATATTGCTATAAAATATTTTTTATGTCTGAAATTAATCTTTAATTTTTTGCTCGTAGTTTATCTTCGATATGAATTAGCACTTTGTTATCCAAAAGTAAGCACTTAATTTTAAAAAAAATATGATTTCAACCAAAGTCTGTCCTTTATTCTTATTTTTCTATAAAATAATACTTTTAAATTAATTTCATATTAGATATATTTCACTTTTGTTCTTTTAATTTGAAAATAGAAAAAGAATTAAAACGTATAAACATAGAATTCATATTTTCTTCTTGCATGGTTACGGAGTGTCAACAATATAACTTTTGATTTACTAATGAAACATCACACCATGACAGTAGAAAATCAACAACAGTACAAATAAGAATAAAATACATAAATAATTTTATTTTATACTCCATGCTATATTCTTCTTCAAATGGAAGCCTGCTGATTTTGGTTACATGGTGACTTAATTTCCTACAATTTTAATCTGTAATAGTCAGGCTAAAAAAATAAAATACTAAAAGAATAAAACTAATACTTAAAATAAATACCCTAAATAGTATATGGCTTTCTGTACTGCATAATTATGACAATCTTTTAGGAGTGAATCTTTTAGGACAATCCAAATATAATACAAAATACTATGAATATAGTAAAATTATTTGAAAATATAATATTTTTTGGAAATATGAAAATTTGTTGTAATTTCTAATGAAATTTAACCAAAACAGTTAAAACTCTACTCACAATTGTAATGCAACAATCCTATTTTTCTTTGTACTCAAGTTATGGAATATCATGATGAAAGAAACGAGCCGAAATCTAAGAAAAAGTTTGAGATGCAAAGAAGATATGGGTAAAATTATACGTACATGTGCATTTTTTCCATTAAATCACTACTTAATTTTTCTAAATACACCTATAAAGGAAAAGTATTTCACCAACAATAAAACTTATGGCTCATTTCATTGCTCGTATTATTTAAAACACTCGCAGAGCTTTTATTAGGTCGTTTAACTGTCAGGTTATGTAAATACCGTAATTCGGTTTTGAGATATCACTTTAAAGGTGGAGATTTTTTATAAAATTAAAGTTTTGTGGTAATCGAAATTAAGGAAAAAATTTAGCTGAAAAATATGTGACCCTGGATGATGTATCAGGCCTTCCTTTTCTTGGAAAAGGTAAACTGTTTTGGAAAGAGCACAGTCTGAATTACAAGAAATAACAATAAAGAATAGCCAATGCGGTCGATAATCAGTGATTTTATTGTAGTCGAAAACCTTAAGCATTGATTGAACCATAACCTCCTATATATCAATTCAGAGCTTTAAGGCCTTAGCGTTTGAATGTTTGATGTCTCATAAATCTTTGAAAAAACCACGAGAAACTTTAAATTCAGATTAATAATATCTCATTATATATTATTTCGGATTTTTCACCGTCGTGTTGGCTTAGTGTAGTGCGTATATATATGGAAATACAATCAGCAGATCTCAGAAACAAAGAACGTCGACGTTTATTTATACAAAGAAAGGCATATTTTATGAAAAACAATCTGATTAGGAATTTTATTTTTAAATTAATGGCTTACTTCAGGCATTAGTTATCCTGGATATCAGAAGAACCATTCTTGCATACAAAGATAACCAATATTGTACTAGATTCAGAAAAAAATTAAAACAAATCAACAAAAAGTACTTAACGTTTTAACTTTATAAAATACTTGAGATCTGACTCCTTTTAGAAAGACTAATGAGTCGAAAAATCCAAATTAGTTTCCTAACTTTTTAGCAAGTATTGATTCATTCCTGAAATTAGTTTCTTCAAAGAATCTCATCAACACACTTCTTCCCGAGAATTTTCTTTGTTTCAAATAATTGTTGTTCATTGCAAATGAGTGGAAGCTATCCCTTTTTACGGTTCAGAAACTATTGGAAGAACTCAAAATGGAAGATTCCCGAAAGAATTGATTTGACTAAAAGCAGCTGAGGCAATGACAGTAATCAGATAAAACGCACCATTGTTTCTTGTATTGACAAACACCCAACACTCCAAGATTCATTTCAGTGTGCATACAAAGGAAGCAGGTTGGAGATAAATGGATTGATTTTCTGCTAAGGATTAAATCAGAATGGTAGTCTGCATTCAGAATGGTGTTCAAATAGTTTCTCTTCATTATGTTTCGATTAACTGGAAAAGGCAAGATGCTTTGTATGGAAAATACACCATACATTACAGTTTATATCATATTTTTTAAAAATTCAGTGGTTCATTTTCCAAGAAATATTTGAGTTATCAAGAGTATTTTTGTCTTATCAATTTCTTAATAATTTCAAATTGTTTTATCTATGTTTTGATTTCTTAATTCTTCTATTCATCAACATTCAGATAGCTATATTTAAAACCGTAAAAGACACTTCTGAATAACAGGTTTTTCGTTAAAAGTGTTAGGGTGAAAGGGTTTAGACTAAAGGATTTCTTTTCCCTTTTCAGTCAGTTCAGTGCTTCAAGAATGAAGTGATTAAGAGACCGCATGGTGTGAGTTTACTTGTCATTACTAAGTTGAAGAGTCAATTTTTGGCGAAATAATGCAATTTAAAAAAATAATTTCTTTTTAAGTTAATTAAGTTTGTGAATAAAAATATTTTTCAAAGAAGGTATGTCATATATTGCATACATGTTGCATCGATGAAATTCAATAATTACTTTTCTAAGTTCCATTTAAGCCATCAAGAATTTCCATACTGATATGTATCTTCAAAATATTTTAAAGTTATTTATGTGTCTTTCAAGCTTATGTTAATTACTTTCCATCACATTCTTATTAACCAGGAAACCAAATATGTTAGTTATGAAAATTGCAAAAGCGATCTACATCCGCAACCTACGTTATCAACTCACTCACGTTATATCATCAACTAACATTGTATCATTTTAAATTAGATAAAACCTTTTAAAGTGAAATTTGAGGAATTAAGGACTTTTTGGTAAATTATCTCTTTAGAATATTTTTCTTTATTATATAGTTGTTCAAATTTTTCAATTCTTGAATTTGCAACAGTGGAAAACCGGTCTATAAACACAATGATAAACATAAAAATGTTTCAATATTATTCTAATGTAGCTGCATTCATTTCTTAACAAATAAAGATAGTAATTAAGGTTTTTATAGTCAGAAAATTGCAAGTACATATTGTGATAGAACAGCAAATCTAGCATCGATGTGGTAACTTTGTGATTATAAAGTTATAACACTAACCGGTGACAATTTCTAAACAAGTAATAAATAAATAAATAACCTTAATTATCATAATTTCAAAGTTAACTCAGGTTTCACAGATGTAAATTTCTGTGAACATATGACATATGATTTATCATATGCCACTCAAACTGTTTGATTGTCACAAAAGTAGAAAACTCCTTGTTGAATTAGACAATTGGCACTCACTAAGCAATGAAAACCTTACCCTAAGCTGATTACTCCGATCCGTCGGAAGATACACAGAAAAATTTGAAGTACAGGATTACAGCAACAGAAACACTGACGAAAACTGTGGTTAAGTCCTAAGGGTCATCACCGGCCATGGTACAACCCTTCCCTAAAGAAGTACTTCACGTCACCGATATGAGGAGTCATACATTCCCATCTCCTTTTCGTGTACCATAAGAGTGATGATAACCTACTGACATTCAGGAAGTTTCTTATCCTGAATTATGACATGTCTCCTTTGAGACACTAAACAAAAATAAAATAGAAAGGTAATTTTTTGTGTAAAGAATTCTTAATTGCAAATTTTCAAAGTTATCGCAAATTTACATAACATTACTGAAATTGTTTAAATCGGAATGATATTTAATCTGTTTTTATTTTATAAACGTGTGTGTATTTTAAATTGACCTTTATTCTAAATATTTAAATAAACTGAATCCATTAAAAATGGTGTTTTTTTTTAATGAATTCAGCTTCAAAGCAGATAGCTTATCACTTGGCTGAATCAACCAACACTTGCTTATTGCAATACACTTTCTCACCTAGATTTTTTTTCTTTAAATTTTATAAATGCTATGGCCATAGTATTTTCAATTAGATTTTTTAAATAGAGTAAATTGTCTCATTCTGAAACAACTATACACTCTTTTGAAAATCGGAATTGGTTTAACTTATATGAAATTTAATATAATTATAATTCCAGAAACATTTCATAAAATCTCAGCTCACATTGACAGCACAGAATTTATTTATAAATCTATGCTCTTGCTGTACATAACAATAACTTGATCACAACATTATATGATTTAAAATTTGTTTATTTAACTTATTTTATTCGTAAATGTAATTTGCTTTTAAATCAACTTAACTTTCGAATTATGAATCAATTAACATATTTAACTTCAAAACCATCCTGAAAATAAAATCTTTCCTTATCTCAAATTTATCTACATTCACATTTTTTTCCCCTATTCGGAAATATAAGTTAAATTTTAAAACAGATCTAAAACTGCTGCATCATCAGTCTAAAATAAATAAGTTTCTACTTTTAGAGATATATTTAGAAGTGCAGTAAAAGCTTTAATAGTAATGATAAATATATCTACCTATTTATTTTAGTTGGAATTAATTTAATCCTTGAATTATAAATGAGTGAAATTTATTTTTCTCAGAAATATTCACCAAGATAATAGTTTTCCTTTTCTAATCTGTATTTGCGTTCATATATTTTCTAACTTTTTTTCTGTCGAACCCAAGGGATTCCCTTAATTAACCCCTTAAGCGGTTTGCCCGTACAGTGTACGTGCTACCCAAAATTGGCCTCAACTGGTTTGCCCGTACGACGTACGGGCATCGATATTTTCTCCTTTTCTTCTCTGGTTTGCCCGTATTTTTCATTATAGTAAAGAGACTATTTAGTATTAATATTTTTTAATAGATGGCGTGGCTCGTCCATGTAACTGAAATGCTTTTCATCCGGGTTTTTTTTCTTTGTAGCGGGAATATTTCTTTGAAATTTTTGTTTTATTGTATTCAACGCTTGTGAATTTAAAACCTTTTTTTTTTCTTATGGAAGTTAAGGATGGAATAAACGAAAATACTTTCTTGTTAGATGATGAACTACATTCTAATGCAGATACAGATATTTCTTCTAATTATTTGGATGATTCCTCAGATGATTCATGCAGTGAGCTCAGCTCTGATGAAGAATAGACTTCTGCAGGAATTTTTACTGAGGTTGATGTGGAAAACCAACCTGTTCCGTATCCTCGATCTAAATTTACTAGTATTCCTTCTGTTGACACGATTCAATTTGACGACACTTCTGATGTTCTACTATTTTAGGAAACATTCATTGATTCTTCTCTCATGAGTAAAACTGTGGAAGAAAATATGCCTTTTTTGAAAGCATTTCTGGTAAGAAAATTGACCACTTAAAGGGTTAAAGATTTTGAATCCTGGAAAATTGTAATTTGAAAAAAAAAAGAGTAAATAAAATAATAGGTTATGAAAAACCCATTTAGAATATTTTCCAAGAAAATGATTTATCTATTTTTACCCTTAAAATTCAGCAAACAATAGCGAAATCAGCTTATTCAAGCCCAATTTTTGATAAACCTATGAATTAGTTTTCAGCAAAGTCTGATATTCTAATCATTGTAAACCGCAGTCTTAATATAAATAAGGTGAGGAAATCATTCTAAATACTATTGACTTAACGAAATAACCATTGATAATTTCTCATTCAACAGATTTAAGTTTGAAACATTTATATACAAACCGTAACTAATTTTATCTCGCTTATAATATTTAGATTTAGTTAAGTAAATATATATTATTGAAATTTAAGAATATCATTCAGAAAGTTATTTTCTAAGTTTTTTAACTTGCTAAGAATTCTTCAATAAAATCAAGATATATAAAATTATAAAAGAGCAGCTGAAATAAATTTCAATAAGGTATTGATTTTAATTATTATACATTTGTAAAGATTGCGAAAAAATACCTACAGTCATCATTAAAATGAAAAATCAAAGTTTTGATTAAAAAATTTTAATGTATATAAATAAAAATGAATGTTTGTCTGTATGTGTCTTTTGCCATCCTAAACCGTTCATCCGATTGCAATGAAACTTGGCCAGCTTATTGCTTACATATACGGGATGGTTATAGGCAAAGTGCAACTATCTAAAGTAAAAAAATAAAAATTCTGATTTCAACAGCATCTATTTATCTAGAATTAATCTCCAAATGCCTCGCCTAGGAAACACAATAGATCATTAGAAATGCTAAATCCAATTAAAAGGTTAATATTGTATAGCTATTGAACTCGAAAGTCATGTAAGTCATTCTCAGAGTAACAACTTTATTACAGATTATGCAAGAAAATTTTTGGGAGACCAATCCTGGGGTTTTAAATTTTAATTAAATGTTAGCGTTTTTCGCTGCAACTTCCAAAAATATTATAATAGAAATAATTTTACACTATCTTAATTTTCAAAAAATTATCTTTTCAACTACATTAACAATTTTATGGTATAAATATATTTTCTATGTCTAATAAATTTTGAAAGAAAATATTTCAATTAAATTTTCTTAAATTAAACTAGAGAATTCCGAACGAATATTAAACAAATCATGAGATACAATAAATAGTTCATTTCATTACCATTCTGAAAGAACATCAGATTTACAATTCTAAAACAATACACAAATCTAATATATAAAAATGGATATTTGTTCGGTTTTTATGCACTGTTGTACCATTCATCCTATTTCGATAAAACATCTCCAAATTATTGATTGATTGCACTTAATATTATTTTTTCTTCTGCAGCAACGCGCCGGATACTAGATAGAACTAAATAAAAAAAATCTAAAATATCAAATTAAATTTAATAACTAATTACATAATTAACTAAATAATTAATTAAATAATTTAATTTAAAAACATTAATTCAAACATGTTAGTTTAAAAATTTTAATTTTTAATAAATACACTGTAATTTGTCATATTTATGTATTATTATGTATATACATTAGAAAATGTGTTCCAAACTATTCGAAACTTTTATATTTAGTTCTGTGATATAAATTGTTATAAAAATAAAGGTTTTCTTGAAGTGAAATATATTACTATACATATTTAAGCTAAATAGAATCCTTGTCAAAAGAAAAATGTATTTTGATATTTATTTATTAATTTAAAATGTTATTAATCTTGTTCGTCAAATTTATGGCAATAATGAAAGTTCATTCAGAAATACACGGCTAAATTCCTCAGCTTCCGAGTAAAGTGGGAAATTTCAACAATAAATCAGAAATTCTAAGAATGCTAAAGATATGAGCCGTGGAATAATGTTCAGAATTAATCTGTCGATAGGATAAATAAAAATAAATTTCAGGGTTTTTTTTATCATTTTAAACTGTTTTTTATTTTCATTGAGGAATTACCTAGTAGCAACTTTTAGCAATGCAAAATCATATTATTTTATAATGTTTTATGTAACTGTTTCTAAATAGATTGGTTAAATTCCTGTCTAAATATTGATAATATGGAATGTCAATAAAAAATTTAAAATATTTTGAAATGCAATAAAATAAGGGTCTTTTTAAAAGATGTACTGAAAAATATATATTGTCTTCAAAATAATCGTAGCAATATATATTAAATAGATTTAAAAATTAATTTTTGGTCACAAAAATTAGTTTACCTGGCAAAAGGTTATAAAACCACCAAACCATAAAATATATTCAACCATTATTTATTTCCTGATTATAATACTGAAGAAATTTGACAGAAAAATAATTGCTTTCTAGAGAAAAAAAAAAGGACAAGAAAAAAAGAAAATATCTAAAGGAAGTATTTGTAAAGCTACTTAATTTTATTTATATATCATAGAAATTTGAATAGTTGGAAAACTATTTTACGTTTATAAATAAAATATAAAAATGACGCCATTAAAATAAAGATTTTTGAAGAACAATGTTTATCTGATTAAATATAATTTATTCTATATTTTTTTGTGAAATCTTTAGAAAAGTAAAAAAAAGGAGGGGATTAACTTTTCTTTTAAAAAAATGTTGTATATTTAAATAAAAAATTAGCGACATGTTTTCTTTTTCTAGGATATCTTTAAATGCAAAAAATCTGAACAGTTTTACTTTCGTAGAATCCAATATAAAATAAGCATTAATATTAAATGTGATTCCCAATGTTCACTTGTTTTCAGGAAATATTTGCAGATGTGATTCCTTTTCTTTCATATATTTCGGCATTAAAAATCATCCTAATCTAATAGACTGGAAATGGTTTTGTCCGTTGTTTCAAATGTAAGAGATAAGGCTTAAAATATTTTTTCCTGTTCTTCAATTATGTTAAGCATCTAAGCACTTTAAATTTTGTATAGTTTATAAAAAGTGTAATGGTACAAAATCATTACCGAAACAATTACATGAATGATTATAAAATAAAAAAAGAAATGTATAAATCCAGTTTATATGGCATATATACAGAAGGGACACTCTAATACTGACCTCATAACTGATTTCTAAACACTTAGAAAAGTATTTAGATTGTTAGAATTTTTAAAATCATGAAATCCTAATTTTTATGCACCTTCTTGATTACATTAACCACATTTAGTAAAATATTTTAAGGCCTTTTATATTCAAATTAAAAATTATTTATTTGTTATACAATAAAGCATTCGAGCTATGCAGCCTTGAGTATTATTGACTATCAATTCTCAATATAACATAATAAATGCTTACGAAATTTAAAATTATTTTGCTAATATTTAAACAACAGTCTTTCAAAGAAAGTAACTAGACATCAACCAAACAATATCTTTCAATACAGCTTTGGATTTTACTGCTTTTACTGTCGATTTCTACAATCGATTAAATTAACAAGCAGCAATATTGTACAAAAACATTGCTTTTGATAGCTGAGTCCTTACTATTTAATTACATACTTTTTAACAATATATTTAAAATCTAAAAAATAAAATATTTTAAGTTAAAGAACGGAATCTTGAAATTTTCTTGCATTTATTAAAGGATTATTATTATTTTATACATCACATTTTCTGTTTCCATGGCCAATGAACGTCTTGAGGGCAAACCCGAATTTTCTTACAGCATATCCCTAAGCCAAATAAAAATGTACAGTGAAAGCCCTTTTGCGTCTCTTGAGAGCTCTAAATGTCTTTGTTTTTACCTCAGAGGGAATGCTTTATGTTGCATTAAAATATTTAGGTTCATTATTTACTTTTTTTTACTAAGACATTTCATTATTATTAGACATAACTTCCTGCCTCTCAGGCATCAATATAATCAATCGTATCGATTGAAAGGAAAAGGAATGATTATATTTAACTGCTATTATTATTTTATAACACTTTATTTATTAGCATTTTTATTTGATTAAAAAATTGAGATGATTCATGCAATTCGAAGACAAATTTTTAAATATTTAATCGGCAAATATTAACTTTTCTAAAATATTAATATTAATGAGTTAGCAAAGAGTTGGCAATTCAATTTTTCGGTCTAGGTTTATATGATAAAATAATTTTGATTGAATTTGAATTATATAAAAATAAGCATTGATTTCGTATTGAATTTTCGCTCTTGACTTTTTCAAATTATTTTCCTTTCTATTTCTATTATTCTATTATTTCTAACTATTATTTTCTTCTGTATAAAATATTAAATACATATACATATGTATGTAAATGCATACATGCACATATATAACTGTTCATAAGTTGGAAAGGAAATTTAATTATTTTCCATAATACCATCTAGTATCATCTCAATTTTGAAGACAAACAATGATAATCAAATGTATTTAACAATAAAAGATGATTGTACATATGAAACAGGGTAATACCCCAACAATTTTGATCCATAAAAATAAGAATCTTAATTTTTTTCCTGATTTAAATGGAAATATTTTACTATGATCATGATTCCAGTTATAGTTTTTGCGCAAATAAGATAATATCGGTTACATATATAATAATAATTTCAAAGCAAAAATATTTAAAAATACATATGGAAAATCATTTTCACGTTTTTGCATTGCATTATTTCGCAATGTTGCAATCTAATACATATAATAACCACATTGAAACGGTTCTGCTAAATATGGAATTACTAAAAATTGAAAAAATACTGTTACGAACCTGTAATTTTGCTTTCCCGCTCTAATATTGTCATCGTAAGGAAGACAGATTGACTATAATCTGTATTGAATAGTGAATGGCTCTAACATCAGAGGCCAGTGTGCCAGGCCTTGGTGACAAACTTGGTGACCATTTGGCAATTTTGCGACAACTTTGGCTGAAAATAAATAATACTTGAAACATCGAGGATAACTTCCAGCAAAAGAAGGAATGTTTTTCCCGATCTGTCTATTAGGAGCCGAGATACATCCAAAATACTCCTGATTGGCCACAAGATTTCAGCCCTGCTTCCCGCAACTATATATAAGACAGCCAGACTGTGGAGGGTGTTAAATCGAGAAGACATAAAGCTCGGCGGTGAAGAATCAAGCGTTGAATAGAGAAGATCTGAATTGCGAGGTCTTGGAAGTTGATCGGAGCACGGCGTTGGTCGACCGAGTAAACCTAAGTAGAGAGGTCTGAACTGGGGAGTCCTGAACTGAAGTCTGGTGAATCTCTGGTGGCGTATTCTGACGAAGCCTGCGTTGTAACTTGTTGTGTCATTATCGGGAATGGAGCTGTCCTGAACTGAGGAGTAGATCCGTTGTGCGAAGTAGTGAGTCAGCAGCGAAGGCAAGAAGAGACAGAGGAGTAGTTTCAGCCTGTTCGGGAGAGACCTACGTAAGAGTAGACAGAATCCCTTAAAGATTCCCTCTCCTTCTGAATCCTGTCTGACTGTTTTGTGAGCTGCGTACGTTGTCCCTAGGGGATTTCTGCCTGTGGACTACTGTTGCTATTGTGGGCTACTATCTGTAGTAGAGTACTGCTGGGTGCTGTCCTGTGTGTTCGTCTCTGTTGTATATAGCTGTCTCCTGTACAAAATTTTGCTGTAAATATTTGTCGTCTTTGTCCTGTGCTGTTTTCGTCCTGTAAATAAATCTTCGTCCGTCTGTGTTGTGTCGTCTACTAAAAGCTGATCATTGTGTGTGCTCATCATTTCTCACAACATACACACCCACTATACGAGTAAAAGAACCCGACGGATATTAAATCCGTAACAATATTAACTGTTTAATGTATTTTAATGCACACATTTCCTTGAGAGATTCATCTTTCCTAATAGAAGAAAGGCATTTTTGCTTATTTTATTCAAGAAGCAATGTATCAAAATTGAATTGTTTAAAATTTTTTGAATTACTCCTGTTTAAGAAAACTTAATTCAATTCTCTTAAATTGAATTGAAAAGGTTTTATTTTATCAATTCTTTCGTTAAAATAGCTACCTTATATTGTTTACATTTTCATTTCTGTACTGCTATTTAATTTTTCTTTAAAGAATAAATTCGTTCTTCTTTAATTCCTTAGCTTAAGAAAAGCCCAAATTCCAAAGAATGTAAGATTTTAAAAAGTTATCTTCAGAAAGGGCAAAGCAGATCAAAAGAAATCGATAATTTGTTCGTTCTTGAAAGCATTTGGATTAGATCCTTTCAGCGTTCATACCATGAAACGTATCATTTTCGGAAGACGAGATTTTATCTTTCAGCTTGAAATTCTTGATTATTTTGTATCATATAGTGAAACGATTACAAGTAAATCTAGATAAAATTAGAATCGATGATACAGAGAAAAGGAATTAAAAAATCCATCTGAATTTTTGTAAATATAAAATATTAATGCTTTCTGAAAATTCCACGTAAAGTGAAAGCAAGGGCTTTAATTTAGTTTAGTTATATGAATATCCCGTTGTAAAGCAACTTGAAGCAACGTGAATGCAAGTGAACAGCTAGATAAAACTATAATTGGTGATTTACAGAAATCTTTTTAATGAATCTGTATTTTTTAAATTATAAAATATTAATGATTTTTGAAAATTCCACGTAAAATGAAAATAAGAGAAACGCACAATAAAACTATAATTGAGAATTCAGAGAAAAAAAATTAAATCAAACTGAATTTTCGCAAAGAGTAACGATTAATATTCTTTGAAATTTCCGTGTCAAGTAAAATCGAGAATCTGTTAGTAAATTGTTATTTATAACTGAAAATTTCTATCTTATAAATAAATAGCTTTTTAAATATTGTAAGATATTAAAGTATTTTATTCCGTTTAAAGGATTTTTTTCTTTTAAAGTTTCATGAAGGATTTTCAGATGTTCCATCTATTTTTTAATTTACATCAAAGCATAAACGAATTAGATTAAACTATGCTTAAAAGATTTTTTTAATAAATAGAAATCAATTCTTCATTAAAAATGCACAGCTAAAAATATTTTTTTCCTAATAACGCTTATGGATTGTTGTATAGGATTTGCAGTATTCAAAAACACATTTCTGATTTGTGAAGAAATAAAATCTTCATTTGAATGGATGTATTCATAAAGTATCAGAAATATGATGGCATAAAAATAAAAGAAGAAATCTGTATCATGAATCTGAACGATAAATCTTGTTTATAGAATCATTATAAAAAATCAATGCTTTATGATCTGAAGGATATGGTTGTATTGATGGAAATAAGTACTTTAAAAAAATTATGAAAGGAATTTAAGAATTTAGCAAGGTTGTAAGCAATGATATAATATACATATTGATTTGAATATTTTCTTAACTCCATTTTACAGAGACATTTTAATTAGGAAATCTACGAGAAATTTATGATAATAAAAAAATGTTAATATAATGTCAATTAATACAATTTTTTGATAGGAAATTCCATTGAAGTATCTGATTTTTTTTGCACAAAAGGTTTTCAGCAATTGATTGAACTGTGTTAAAGAACCAATGAAAATTAATTTTAGATTTAATTGCCTATTACTTTCTAAAGATTTAAAACGATAATTTTATTTACATCAATTAGGAGAAGGCGAACATTCATTCTATATTAAGAGGATACCGATCCATGCTGCTGCTTCAAATCCTAAATACATTATTATAAAATTTCGTGTACCAGAAAGAATACCGGAACAAAGTTTTATGCATCTAAAAAATTGCAGCAAAAATTACTGTAAAAGTTTTACAGAATGTACTTTAAAATGTATTTTATTTTTTAAAATGCAAATAAGTTTTAGAATATTCAAAAATTAATTTTAAAAATTTGGGAAATTCATCAATAATTTTAATTATTTCAGTTGAATTATATAAATTTCGTTTAGGTTTTACCTTTTTCCATAAGAATGGTGCAGTATATCCAAGAAGGGCCCTTGTGCCAAAACCCCAAATTAACCAACCAACCAACAAATTTCGCTAAATTAAAAAATAACTTATTAAAAATGTAATGTAAAATCTTTTATCGTTATCTTTCTATCGCAGAATTTCTTGAGTGCTATGAAATTAATTTCATATCTATATTTCATTTTTTGCAAAAGAGTCAGTTATTATTTTCATTGATCTTAGAAGTTATTTTGTAGAAATTTTGCACCGAATTTCTGTCATAAATCTCTTACAACACATTTTTTAAAAGAAAACACATGAAATACAAGAAAAGACAAGTTGTTACACAGTAACATTTAGTTTCATGTGAGGTTAGCATACTAAATATATTATTTTTCTTTTTTTTTTATAAAAAATTTTAAACAATAGGCGTTAAAAATAATATAATTATGAAATATATGAGGTAAAAAGTATCAGAAGTTCAATGAAAACATTAGAACGGGAGGAAATTTTAAAAGGGGTAAGCAAGAGCAAAGAAAACAAGTTTAAAGAAAAGACACCAGAAAGCATAGTCGTTTTCTGAGATTTAAAAAAAATAAAAAAGAAAGTACTCTAAAGGATCCAAGTGGATTTTATTTGCTTAGTAGCCTAATAACTTAAGTATTTTAAGCCAAAAATTATTTTAATAACAGTTAAATTCGTTGAAAAGTGTTTTGTTATTTTAACTTTCTCTTTTGCACTGTTAATATATCTTTCAACTTCTTTCTATTACTACATTTTTTTGATAGTATATGTGATGTTTTTTAAGAAATAGGTACTATGGCATTACATTTAAATGAAATCTTTTTAAAATAGTATTTAAAATATTTTAATTTACAATAAAGAGATGTTTAATGTTCTTTGAAAGAGCATTACTTATATAATAATTTTACATGAAAACTATGGAATATTTTTATATGAATTTTTAATGAATACATATAATATGTTCTACAAATCCTACCTCAAATTTCTTGCATATTTTTTCTTTAAGAAATTTTTGGAATTTGAAAAAATGAAAGTTGAAAACTCCTTTTAACACTTTTCTAAAGATGATATATTTAACAGAAATTGAATAAAAATAAAAATAATTTGTTATTCCTTTCTTAAACTGTTTATTTAAATTGCTGAAATACCCTAAATATTGTGTTTACACAAGAATTTTTCTGTAATAATACTATTAAGATAGACTGTAACTCACTTTTCCCTCTAATTAATTTTTCAAATAAATATATAGCCATTATTAGGGTTTGAAAGCATGTGCATAATAAGATAAAAAATAGGTAATTTTCTAGGTGAGAGTGTGAGTCTGTAATTATGTATTGTTTCACCTATATAAATAATCAAACAATACTGTTTTCTTTCAATTTTCTCAAGATTTAAGAGTCCTATACTACTTTAATTTTGACTTTTAACTTAATTCAGCACTTTTAAAATTTGCATTACATCGTTTTATGTAATACTGTTTATACCCAGATAGCATAGCCTGCTTTACAATACTGCAGAAAATCAACCAATTTGGGATGATGTTAGTCAAAATATTCCACATCATCGAAAAATATTGCTAATATTGATCATACATTATTGTATTATTATATCATACAATATTGTACTATTAACGTATAGAGATAAATATCACCTATGGCTTCTTAATAAATAACAAAATATCATTAAAAGAATAAATAATAACAGACATATAATAATACTACCGATACACAGAAGCAACCTTACTACCTTTCTAAAAAGGTTGCCTCAGGAATGAAGGTTGACATTAGTAAACACGAGTATCCATAAGCATTAAATAAAAACTGAATAAAACATTTGTCAACACTAAATATTTAATATGGTATATGACATGGTAATATAATCATATATACGAATGATATTTAAGCATATTATTTTCCAATGAACTCTATTTTTGTATTTATTCATCACTGAAAAATTATAGAAACGCAGTGTTTTACAAGTGTTTGCGTAGTTTCATTTATAAAAAAGAATTTAATTAGGAAAATTCAAATTTTTACGAATAATTTGACCAATTTTTTCATATACGTTAAGCTTGTTGATAATTAGAACCCCAAATAAACATAATCATGGATTGGATGATGATCATTTAAATAGTTATTGGCATGTTATAAAATTGTCATATTCAATGATTTATTACTTGAAAAGTTTCGATACTAGAAGAATATAATTCTAAAGAATGATAGTAAATAAAAAATATTTTTCTGCAATTGGTAATAGTTTTTACAATTAATAGTATTATTTACTATTTACGATTAAAAGCATTGGAAGCCCTGACAGAAATTTAGTTTCGTAATTTTTACAAAACATAATTGATTTACAAAAAAATTTAACGTTATTTTTACTTAATTTTTTTATGTCAGGTTTATTTTTAAGGAATATATGTTGTCTATTTCCAAACGCATTAAATTTAATTATATAGCATTTGTATGATAAATTCAAAATTGTTATTTAATAGATTTTGAAGTATTTATTAAATTGAAAACTTATTTTAACTACATTTCTTTATTAAATATCAACCGATAAAAATTAATTGTTGCATTATCTGTGTTTTCACAAATCTTTATACCTTACGATCCAGTACCGCATTAGATATTTTCTTTAGAAAATTAATTTCCTCAACCTTATGTTTTTTAATCCATTTTTTTTTCTGAAATTTCGCCAGCGAGATTAATTTTTTAATTTCCTGAGTCAGTTGGGTTTTTTCTCTCTTTTTTTTAAAAAAAAATCCATCCCAGATATTATTTTAAAAGTAATAATTAATTCTTATTTTTTATGCTTTTTTTCTTACCTAAAATGAAACACTATTGAAATATTTCCGTCTTATCTGAAAAGGAATCGCTTTTTACTTCTGTATGAAGCATTTATATATCATTATTCAAAGCAAATAGTTTTTAATGAAAAAATTAATTAAAAAAATTCACCTATCGAATTTCAAAATTTATCGTTCATTAAAACTGATCAAATTATCAAAATTTTTCTGAATTCAATTCTAAATAATTAATAAGCAAGTTAAATCAATAAATATTAGAATGATTAAATATTCATACAAGGTAAAATTTGAAATAAATATTTTAAAAAAATCTTGTTAAAAAATTTACATTCTCAACTGTATTCAAAAAATGTTAAGGATAAGAAGAATGGTTAAATATATAAGTTTCTTCATTTGGAGAAAGCAAAATTGAAAGAAAGCAATAAATTTTAGATTAGTTTAATTATATTAACATCTTTTTTCAAGCAACAAGAGAAAATGTGGGTATTGACATAAATTTGGACCATGGTCAGATGACGAAGACTACACCTGAGTTGGCACCCCTCTTTCTGAAATCCCGCACCATACCGGTGGGTGGGCGTTTTGGTCAGACTAATTTAGCGCTTTAATGTGCACCATACTCGCTTACACAATAATTCGGTGGCAGAACCCAGAACCGAAAGCAATAATGTTTCCCATTCATATTTAAAATATACAGGGTGATCAAAATATAAAAAGAGGTGTTCGGATCCTGTAACGTGTTATGTACAGGACGAAATGTGACAAAATTTGGTCATCATACACATTTAGGTATGAGGTTTCGTTTTATCACAAAAAAATTAGTACAAAAAGAGCCAACATGAAAAAATCTGGAACTGATATCAGAAAATTCATTATGTAATTTTTATATACGGATACTTTGTTACAAGATATAGAGGTTAAAAGGAAGGGTTTCTGCAATTTAAGTCATTGTGCAGGAATTAGATAGCTTTGTCACAACGTGAACGTGCCTTTTAGTCAAGGTGTTTTAACAGCGATATGAAAATGTCAATGCTGCTCTTCTTGAAAACCGGTGATTAAAACAGATATGTAGAGGACCGATGCCCAAAACTATCTTACGAATAATGGTAGAAGAATTTGAATCAACAGGAATTCTTGATGTGCGACCCGGCTAAGGGGGATTTTTGATTGTGGATGTACTTGAAAGCGTGAAAGGCGTTGTTCATGTGGTCTTGGCATTCCTACTTTAAAAGATCGAATAACGTTACATGCCAGACGAATAAGTGCCGATATGCTGTGAACCACCGTCAAAATCCTCTTGTACCGCATGCAACTAATTATTGAAAAGCAGGTTGGGGGATCCTCAGTCAAATTTGTAAGTTGCTATAATAAACCTTTTACATAAGTATTTGACGACTTATTTATTGTTTTTATTCTGTGGTTTTGTATTAATTTTTCTCCCATTATGTGCTTAGAGTGCCCGAATTTCCCCTATCGGAGCTTTATGGTACTAATAGTTTTTCTTGATGAATCGAAACCGCATACTTTAAAGTGTATGGTGACCAAATTTTGTTATTTTTCGTCCAGTACGTTATACAATATAGGACTATTAACACCTTCTGTTATTTCTTGATCACTATGTATAATAGCAAAAAAAAAAAAAAACAGTAAGAATCGCACAAGATTTTATGTCTTTATTCGGTGTACATTTTACCCCATTTTCCCCAATTTAATGAATCAAATTTAGTACATATAATAAATAACAAATGTTCTTAAACAAGACATATAACAAATATATATATAAACAATAGCAAGAAAAAGTATTTTCTTCTTACGTCCTTTAGAGAAAACAAAGCGTTCTTTGTTAATGACTCTCGTCGAAAATATGATGCTTCAATTATCTCTGTTCACACTAGATGAGCAGAGAGAAAGAAGAGATAAGAAGCAAAACACTGAGAAAAGCGTAAAAGATGAGTATTTGTAATTTTTTTTTTGTTATATGAGTTACGGTCATTTGGTAGCTGATTTTCAAGACATTCTTAGACAGGAGCTATGTTTTGCCAGTGATTATATTGATCACCGGTATGCGAGGACTGACATTATTTTTAATATTTTCTACAGCAGTTTAATGCACTAAAAAACTGATTTCGTATTATGAAGCACTGAAATGAACTGTGGAAATACAATACCTGGATTACTTTTATTGCACGAATAAATATGGTCTTTCTTAAAATGGGCACTTGGATTACTTTTAATGTGCTGGGGAAAACTATATTTTTTCAAATAGAGACCTGCGATTATTTTTAATGCACTACAGAAAACCATTCTTTTTTCAAGAAGGAACAAGATTATATTTAATGTACCAAAGAAAGAAAAAAAAAGTAAGTAAAGTAAAAGTTTTCGAAAGAAAGTATCAAATTTATGCTATTGCTTGTACTTGTTCGTAAAGGATAAGCATATTCAAAGATACGTTATTTAATATTAATTTAATGGGTCTGAAAAAGGTTTTAAAACGTGTTTTAAATTAATATTATTTTACTAACTATCGTTTAAAGAAAGAAAATAATTCTGAACAAATATCGTGTATGCAATAATTTTTTTATAAAATTATTTTGTGAATCAAATTTCAAGTAAGAAAAATCAATCTGTGCTGGACATATTCTTTTAATTAAAATAAAAATACCTTACTAAGATTTAAATAAAATTATTTTATTTATCTGACAGGATTACTTCAAGCTATTTCGGGCTACTATGCCCTCAATAAGGACATAATTTCAAATGTTAAATGCTTGGGTGATACATAAATACAGTATTGAGATAATTAAATTATCATTATTATTATTGATTTAAAGTTATAAAGCACCGAAGAATGTACATATAGCTTATTTTGCCTTCCTAATCCAAAATCAGACGAAATTTTATAATGAATAAAGATAAAAAAATGTGGTTGTACAAAACGAATAGAAAAGAACCCAGGCTTTGTATAACAAAGAAAAAAATAGTTATGTTGGCGACTAACAGATAGCGCTATAATTTATTTCGCCACAAGATGATCTAGAAATGAAAAAAATTGTTGATAACTTTCAATTCAGTTTAATTACTGTTAATTAGTTAAATGTTCAATATGTTGGTCATCATTCAGAAGTACATCTGTGAGTAGAGTCACCACATCGTTTATAGATTTTAGTAGCATTTCTTGCGTTATGTGAGACATATTTTAGCGGATAACATCTTTCAGTGCTGCTAGTGATGCCGGTTGTTTGTGATACACTTTCGACTTCAAGAATCCCCACAAACAGAAATTGCAAGGTATCAGATAGGGAGATCTTGAAGGCCAAGCGTGATTAAAATATCTACTGATAATGCGATCTTCCGCAAACGTTGAGCGTAGAAGACGTTGCATAGGCAGAGCAATATGAGGTGGTGCTCCATATTGCATAAGGGTGATTGTGAGGAGTGCCTATTGCGCTCGCAATTTAGGGATTATGTTGTTTTGTTACGATGCTGTATATCACTGACTAGTGACAGAAACTATTTTGAAACCCGCCTGTAGGATTTCCTCGAGGAAAAAAAATAGACGAATTATAAAACCAACAGTGAAGCCACACCTGCTGTCCCTTTAAGTTGTGCAAGGGTACCTCAAACAAATCCATGTGGATTTTCTGCAGTCCACACTCGACAATTGTGGGTATTAACAGCGCCAGAGAGAGTGAAATCCGCTTTATCTGTCCAAAGCACAGTGTGAAGCCACTCGTGTTGCTTTTTCCCACTTATTGAATACCTTAATTTGCAAAAGCTTGGGGAAAGTCGAAGTCAGGTGGTTCAGTTCTTAGTTATTTTGCAACTTGTAGGGATACCTTTTCAGAGTTATTCGCCATGTTCTCCAGACCCTACCGTAGGACACTCCTTTCTGCCTCGAAACTTCCCCAGTACTGCACTCTCATGTGCAGAAACCCCCGGCATGGATTGCACTATCTGCTCCACTGTGGTGTCAACAGCTACAGCTACTACGTCATCTACCTGGAGGTGACGCCAAAGAACCTGCGGCTTTAAATTTCTTCACGATTTAGTTCAATGCCGAAGGAGTTATTTGTCCTTTGCTATCTCGCATACCCTTCATATAGCGACATGCTTCCAACGCAGATGTAGCACTTTCCGAATTCTTATAATACAGCTGAACTTAGATTGCTTTCTCAACTATGAACAGG